>CANXYI011217354.1:0-10708 GCA_948208565.1 Hura crepitans
TAGTCTTTTTTGAAAAAGTCTTTTTACAAGAACCTCCACAATCTTTAACTATGTTTAGAGAAAATTCAAATTGCTTACAAAAAGAACCAAGCTCCCTTTTAGTTGTTTTCATTTCCCATTTAAGGTGTTTTTGGAGTTTTAGATCTTGGCAAATTTTTAGCCCTTCCTTTTGAACAAAACCTATTAAGAGACCGTAGGTTAGTTGTTCATAAAGAATAGGGTTGCCATAAGCTTCTTTAATTCTTGTCCTTACCTTTTCATTGAGAAGGGTTAGAAGACCAACAATGAATTTCTCTTTCTACTAAGGTTGGTCAGAGTCTTCTCTTAGCATTACCCTGGTTAAAAAGGTATTTTTATAGTACTGAAAGTCACTAAGTTTTTTACATCTAAGGTTTGAAAGAAGCTCAACATTTTTAATTTTTAAATGAGATAGATCCTATGAAATATAGGGAGATGGCTAAGATAAGGGTTGCCACCACATCTTGTATAAGGTTTCCTAACTCATTAAGGATAGGAGTGCCATCTTCTACAATTTGGATCGCATCTAAGATGTTCATTTTATTTTGGGTGGTAAGATAGTAATCCCACCATCTTTTTAACTATCCAAAAAATCTTGCTATTAGGATTTCTACCATAGCTTTATCAAGGGTGTTAGATTAGGCATTATAAGCATTAACTGCCACGGTCATCTATTGAAGAAAACCATAAATATTGTATTCAGACATACCGTCAATGTTCTATTCGTAAACAGTTGCGGCATTAAACTTAGACTGACTCAGGATATTTGGTCTATTATCTAAACCTATATTTAGAGCTGCAGTTATTTGAAAAGGCTATGGATTATGCCAAAATAATCTATTTACCTCTGGACCTAAGTTTGAAGTTTCATTGTTTGATTTTTTATTTAAGACACTAATACTGGACTTTGTGTGGTTTGTCAAAGTGTCGGGGACAACAAGCTAGGCATTTGAAGAAGAGGTTTCCCCTATTTTGGTCAAGTTATCTTTTAAGCTCTAAATGAACTCGGATCTATTGTATTTCAGGGCTTTTAAACTTTTATTTGAAATGTGGAATGGTTTAAAATTGGATTTTTAAGTTTTTTATTTCTCGTTGTATCAACAGTGGAATCAATAGAGATTTTACTATTTTGTTCTATCCTAGTTAATTACTTAGCAATCGTACTAAGATGGACATTTGTAAAGTTATTTTGTTGGATAATATTTTTAAAATTGTCATTAGTCCTTTCCATTACCATTTTATATGGTGATGCTTATAGTCTATTCTAAGTGTTTGAATTTTAAAGATCTAAAAGGTGGGTGCTCAAAATAGATTTTATTATTACTATTTGATAATTCCTATTCAGGAGTTTTATTTGTAATAATAACTAGATTAATCGATTTTTCTTTAAAAGGGTAATAGATTTGATTTTGAGAAGCACATATTTCAAACAAATCAAAGAAAAGAATATGTGTTTTAAATTCAAAAATAAATTTATAAAATTCTTCTTGAATTTGTTTTTTTTCTCTTAAAAATTTTTTAAAGAACCAGTTTCTTTTTTATGTATTTTTAAAAGAATATAAATCATCATGAAGAAATTTTTTATCTACTTCAAACTCCTTTTTTATAGCATTTAATTCATTATTAACATTTTCTATTACTACAGAAAAGGTAAGAGAAGTATGAGGAGAATTTTCAGCCTCCTGTTGCTCAGGCTGAGGTCTTACATAGATCGGTTACAGAATATTTGTTGAATAGTCCACATTTTGAAAAGAAGAGGAAGAAGGCAGGTGAGAAGTTGAAAACCTAAGCTATTAGAGAGATACCTGGGTTCTTGGATTTACATATGGAAGGTGTATAATAGAAGGAATTTGTGAGACTCTTCCTATGTCAATAGTACCTACCGAGGAAGACTAATTAGAAAAGCACCCACTCGTTATTCTATTAAAACTTAGTTTTACTTTTCCATCCCTGAACTGTGTAATTTCTCTTAGCTCAATGTTAGGTTTTGAGTTTTTTAGAGTTTGTGGTTTTACTACTCCTTCTAAGATCCATTCTTTAGGTAGATTTATGTCTTCCCATTTTATAGATCTGGGTGTTACCATGTTAGATTTGGTCAAATTTACTTGTAAAAGTAAGATTTCTCTGTTTTTACTACTTAACTTGTGTTTGGTAGGAGGGAAAGCAGAGATCATAGTTTTATAATGAATTTTATAGATCAAAGCTACTAGAATAGATCTTTCTAGCATTTTATAATTATGAGTTTTAACTTGTAAGAGATTTTAAAATATTTTTATCATGAAGAGAAACTAAAAAATTTTGGTAACAATCAAAACTTATAAGTCCACTACATAAGCTTGATTCGACAGAAGAAAGCAAAGAGTCTTGAAAATTTACAAACCTTGTATCTCTCAGACAATAGAGTATCAAATTATCTAGGCCTTCTTTTGTTAATGGTTTTATACCCACTTCGATTAATACAATGTGAATGAAACTCTATTGTTCTCTTTTATGTTACAAAATGGATTTTAAGTTAAGAAGAGTTATCATTTCATGAGGTTTTGAAAGTTGGATATCTCTTTCTTTGATTTAATGGTGAAATTAGTTTTAAAAATGTTAAATTTACTCGTTTCATAAATTCTTGATTTATGAATTTTAGGAATCTCCCAATTATCTATAGATTTATTAAAGTCACTTCTATAGTTACTTTTTCACTATTAATAATACGTTTAGATTCTATGGAAGAACTAGCAAAAGAGGATGAGCGAGAAGTTGTTCTACAAAGTATAGGGTTCATGTTTAAAATAGGATTTTCAAAAATAAATAAAACTTTATCAAGTTACCACTTGAGGAAAACTTTCACTGCCCTTAATGCCTCTCAACTTACACGGCTTCACACAGGACTAACAACCCTAAGGAAAATACTCACTTGATAAAATCTTACTTTAATTTTCAAAAATCAATTTTTAAATATGTATTATATAAATCATAAAACACAACCCCCCTAGGCTCTGATACAAGGACGCACACACACACACACATACTAATCGATTGTGAATAATAAAAAAATGTTGGGGTAAAAAATGAATTGTTTTGTATATGTATATCCAATAACTGTAATGTAATAAACTATTTGTGTAATTTGAAGTGTATGATTTATTCTATATCTGTAGGTATATTATGAAGCATGATATACATGTGTAATATTAGTTGGATTAGAGTTGAATGCATACCTTAAATATGCAAAATGATGAAATAAAGTGTTATGTAAAAGGAAGTCTAAATGGTCGAATGTTCTAGGTCATGGTTCATTGAACTTATTTTATGAATCATGATATGATAATCTACTACTATAGGCTAAAGTCATGAATTAAATTAGTTAATGTGTGTGCGTGTGTATATATATAAACTGAAATGATAATAATGTTAAGGAATGAAGTATGATTGGCAGAAATATTCAAAGCATGATAATAAGATATAGTGTGTGCCTTTGTAACCTTAATAATTCATGTGTAGTTGAGGTATGTATGAATGCATTATGAAAACAAAGATATGGCTTGATGATAATATAGTAAAAGTAAATATAAAATGCTCTTTAAGCAACTCATGTTGCTGTGTTTCATTAAACATAAAATTATAAATGAAATGAGGTATAATGAGACTTTCTATACTTTTATGATATGTTAAGTAATATGAGAAGTGATTATTTAAATAAGTGAATTTGCCTTATGATTATCATGCTTGATATGTTATAAGTGAATACTATCTGAATTTAAAAATAATTTTAACCTTTAGTGAAAGCATGACCGAATGAACTATAAATATGCTATTGTGATGCTTAATGCACTTCAGAGCACATGATATTATTATGTTGAATATGGTAGGTATCTCTTAGTATGTTGCCATAATGTATGTATAAGGGGCCTAAATATTATTTTTGATGATGCTAATGCATCCATGAGATAAGGAACAAAAAGATGAAATGGAAATGCAATTTAAAACTTGAATTAAGTGTATAAATGATGATTTAAGTTTAATAACGCACAAGATGCATGTAACAGAACAATAGATGTGTACATCATAAAAGAAATGATGATATTTACCCTCAATCATTTATTAACCTAATGACATGCCCTAATTATTGGTTCAATTTTGCCTAAGCATAGAATTGGAATTCAAAGCAAAAGTGGGGAATGAAGTGGTGTATGGATCGAGTAGAATCAGTTGGCATGAATAACTAAGTGAGAAATAAGCGAGAGATATAACAATTATTTCTAAAATTGATTAAGGGCAAAGTTTAAATATGTAATAAAAGACCTAGAATGGATTAGGATAGGGAAGAAAGGGTAAAAAATATAAGTATAGAGTGTAAAAGTTTTTAAACTGTGTTAAAGGAAAGGGCTCGGGACATGGTCTCGATGAATAGTAACACTAGGCCATGAATAGTACTTTTTAGGGCTTAAGCAAACTAATTGAATAGAATGAAAGCAAGTAATACAAATTAACTTTCATAGAAATTTAGAATGGAAAAGAGGTTATATAAGGGGTTAAAAAGGCAGTTAAAGTTCTTATGGTGGTGTCCCAGAAATAGTAACCTAGTTTTAGTTAAACGATAAAATAATTGATTTCTGCTTAGAAAAATCCAAAAATTGCATGACCTAAAGGTCAAAAATTCTAACTAAGCCAATGATACTAGAGTTGGAATTTTTTTTATAACAAGAAGTAATTTATTTAGATTAAACAAAATTGTGACTATTTAATTTAGTGGGCTTTCCATAGTTAAAAATTATGAAATTCAAATGTCTTACATATTGAGGGATTTCTAAATTTTTAGTGCCAAGAGAGAAATTTATTGAAGACTCAAGAGGAAGAAATAATTTTTAAGGAACTAAAATTATTGTGAATTAATCCTGGCCAATGGATTTCCATATGGCAAAATCATGGCCATTAATGGGTATAATATAAAAGAGGGATTCACATGCATTCAGTGTAGACAATAAAAAGCTTTACCTTTTACCTCCCCCACCTAAGCCGATGCCTCCTTTGTTACACCCTCCCTTTGATTTTTTTCTCATTTAACCCCTAAAACACATTTGCAACCCTAAATTTATGCAATATAATTCATCTATCATACTCCTAAAGGTTTAATTTGATGTTAAATAAGCAAAAAGAGAAACAACTAACCCCTAAATTGGTGAGTAGTTAGAGGTTTAATAATTTCCTAAGGTATTTAGCATGCTTAATTTAATGATTCTAGCCTTTAATTTGGAGTTTGGAATTGATAGAATTTTCTATGAATTTTTCTAATAGAAGCCCTATTATGTAAATAGTGAAATTTAGAGACAAGCAAGGGAAAGCAAGTGAAGGTGTGAATTGTTCATTTGGAAGCCAAAGAGGTCAACTATAAGTGCATCAATGATTTATACATTACATCGATTTTTCCATAATTTCAAAAATGCATATAATATTTATATTATGTGAATTATGCATGTATATGTGTACAATGTATGTTTAATGGTATAACTAGGTTACATGTGTGATAAACTAGTGATTTGTATGTGAAATGGATAATGAATGAGCATGTATGTGTGATATATCATGGTGGTCGAATGGTAGAGGTAGTGGGAATAGTGTTAATGTTAATCATAGTAATCTATATTCGATGAAATAAAGATAATTGCGAACATATATACATGTATAATTTCAGGAAGAAAATAAGTCCAAATTAGTAATAGGTATATTAGTGAGAATATGTAATGGTGTAAACAGGTGATAAGGGTTATTTGGTTAGGTTGTATGAATAGTTATCTAATGAAAAGGAGAAGAATTAAGTGAAAAATGAAAGTATAAGTGGGAAATGTGAAGTTGACCGAATAGTATCTAGCAAGTTAATGGGTGTTTGGGTTAACTTTTAAAATGTGTTAAACATGGAAATATGTTGATAAATAGAAAATAAGTGTAATGGAAAAGTGGAATAGAAATTAAATGGGAATAATGTTTAATAGTTGGACACATGAGGTAATGGTGTGAATAAGGTAAGAAATGTTTAACTGTATTAAAATAAGGTATGCATAGTTGGAAATAATAAACAATGAGAATATATATGTGTATAAGGGCAAAATTGAATAATATAAAAAGGTGTTAACGTTATGTGACTTAGAACAATGTAATGTGTAAATTCAAGTATTGGCGTTGACTAATTAATAAAGATGTGATAGGCCTTTCATATAGTATGATTGTATATCACATGTTAAAAAATGAAAAATGTATGTACAATTGTGAATTAGTGAATGCTAATATAGAAAAGTGATATTGAAAATAAGTATAATGACATCATTATCTAAAAGAAGTGGTAATGGAAATGTGAACAAGAGAAATTGGAAAATTTGGTATTAAGAATGTCTTAATGCTAATATGATTAAATAGGCAAGTGGGTATCACAAATGTGCATAAATAATAAAGTGGATACATAATATTATGTTAACGTGGAAATGAATAAAAGGTAAAGGCATACTCAAGTGATAAAAATATTTGAATTGGGATGAGGAAAAAGGTAAAGCCCATATTAGTTAGACACCGATTAGATAGGTTAACCAGTTAACTAGGAATTGCTAATAGCTGTTAAATTACTCTTATATTGTATTTGTAATGCAGATGCAGTCGTAGATATGGTCTAATAGAACCACTGGACATTTTCATAACACAGGTGCAATCACAAGAAGGTTTAATAAGATCACTACACACATATACATATGTTAGGCATGTATAGTCATCGTAAGGTCTATAGGACCACCATACCATGCTAGTGCCACAGCAGTAAAGTCTAAGAGAGCCACTACAAACATATATGCATAAGTATAACATTGGTGCAATAGTAGGTAAGGTTCAAAATGTAGACCACTGCATAGTTGGTGGCATCTCGTTATCCAGTATTGGCAATCATGTCTTTTGCATATGGACTAAGACAAATAGTAAATGCACTGGGAATAATTGTTATAAAGGTAATGTTAACATAAAATGATTTAAGGAGAAAGGTATATAGAATAAGAACTACAAGTCAAGTAATATAATGAAAAGATTGATAGGAATAAATAATACAATAAATAAAGTAGATAACTGATAGGAATGCTGACATCTAAGAATAGGCAGATAAAGAAGAGATGATATGACCTATTAAATGTTATTAACATATAAACATAGTTAAGACAAATAGAATAATATGAACTTAATTAATTGCTTAATAATAGTGTGCGTTGCATTATATGTTTTGAATGAATTGATTATGCATCATCAGTAATATGTTAATATAGTAATGTATATTTCACTGAATACACTAGTAAGCAATATGCATAGTGCATCATTATTTGCAATGCGTTGGTAATATATAGAAGATGATAAAAATAGCCTCAAGTGCAACAACACAGATCAAGGAGCCTTATTTTGGTATAATGCACATACTTTTATGTTATGTTGTTATATATTAGCACTTATGTATAGATATGAGAGTAGGTTAACACTTTTGCATGTGCAAATTTGAGTTTGTACATATGTTTGTGTATGTCTATGTATGTGAACTATTCTACATTTAAATGAATGGTGTGAGTTGATGAATATGATGGGACTTGAGATGGTCAGAAGGATCACTAAAGTAATATGATGATAGAAGTGTTGTTTTCACAAGATACTTATCCTATTTGAACTACAATATAATGTATTGCTTTGTTTATTCACATTACCATTATCATCTCATCATTCTTTTCTTTACCACTTTTATAATGCATTATTTTCAAATGTGAAACTATATACCAATATGTTTCACAATTTTTTAACCTCTATTCTTATGTCATTTCATGTCACATATAATTAAGTCCTATCTTTACATTTGTGTCTTACCTTTAACCATTTCATTACATTAACACATATAATTCACATACTCACACCATTCAGCCATTAGCTATTTTAACTTATTTACTTATGTTTGTACACGTTATCAGTACCTTCTATAATTAATCATTCCATACATGACCATTATCATAATATCATGCATATAGCATACATATATGCTAAGTATACCATTTAGCCATAAGCTAATGTTCACCTTCCCATACCATTCTTTGTTACATATTAGCTTACACTTGTTTTATGAACTCATTTAAATGATTACACCATTAATCAAGCTTAAAATACATGCACACACACATACTAGACCATTCGACCAAGTGTGAACATACCTCTATTCATTTTTCTCTAATCAATTACTTAATCTAAAAATGTTTTAACCATTTATTTAAGGCCATTAACATATTAAACAAGCATAGTTTCTTGCTTACATACATGTTCCATATCAATCACACATATTTGAACTTAAAGAAATTATGTAAATTGATATATAACTCATTGAATACACTTACAAATACTCCACTTAGCTTTAATCTAGGCTAATTGAACCTCTTTTTTTCCTTTCTCTTCCAAAGCACTACATTTTTTTAACAAACATAATGGATTTTAGGTTAGAAAAATTCCCACAAAATTCTATACTACTCTAGGCTTAGAATTGAGAACACTTTGTAGACATCAAATAACATATTAGAAAAATATAAAACCTTAAATTAAATCACCTACTAATAACTTTGTCACTCCTTAATGAAAATTCTCCCAAATTAGACTTGTTCTTGGATTTTTCTTGTTAAAATAGTAATCTAGGGATGGTAGAGGCTAAGATAGTAGTGATAGATGGCTTGAAAATATGTGTTCTAGGGTAAAAGAGAATAAAAAGAAAGCCTAGGTACTCCCATCTAATGGTATTATACTCATAGGTGGAAGAAGATGGAATTTTGCTCTTTTAATTTAAGTGAAATTAATATTTATATATGGTGGCTCAAGGGTTAGATAGATGCCACATGTTTAATCCAAGGGTCCACATTTATTCCAACCCTATTTCCCCTTTAAAAATTACTTTCTTCATTTTAGTGTGTCAATTTAATTCCATTTTTATAACATTAAATAGAAAAAGCCATAGTTCACATTTCTTAATAAAACAACGCTTCAAAACCAAAATGAGCTAATTTAATTAAACCCTCACATTCTTAATTCATTTCATGAAATTACTTCCCAACTTTTTAAAAAATTCTAATTCTAACACCTTTGGCTTATTTAGATTTTTTGACCATTTAGATCGTGCTATTCTAGGATTTTTCTGAGTGTAAATCAAATATTTTCTCATTCAATTCAAACTAGGTCACTATTCCTATGCTGTAACAAATTTACTTGCATTTTTAACCACTTAAATGACTTCTTTTTCTTTTTAGACTTCACCCAAAATTAAATCTTATTATTCCCTTTCATTTTGTTCAATTAGTTTACGGGGGCCTTGAGAAGTACTACTCATGATCTGGTGTTACTATTCATTAGGATAATGTGACACCCCCTACTAGACTTCCCAAGAGAACCAATAAGTGATGAACTTCCTACCAGGTCTCCCATCTTGAAATTGCTCTAAGTGTGTACTCCTTAACACTTAAAGATTGTTTTAAAACTCTATAAGATATTGCTTAATTCCTTAGTTTAACCTTTAATCCTTTTCATATAAGGTGTAAAAAACACATAAAACCCATTTAACATATATTCTACATGTTACAAAAAATTGGGCAGCAAAACGGCTACTAGGGTGGCATTTCAAAATTTTTTTCACTTGTAAAGAAAAAAACACTTTTAAACTTTATCAACCTAACTCCTTCCCCTAGACCCTTCTAGTCCTCTTAGAAATCTCATCACACATTAATAACATATCCTAATCACATAAGGCCTTAGGCCCATAATCATTAGAAGCCACAAAAAATATACCATTAAGATAAACCACCTGTTTATTTACATCACACTTACTCTTTTAATATATATAGACATAAGCAGCTTCTAATCATGCTAAACTCATAACTTACAGTGTTTACATGAGTGCTAACTAACAAAACAAAGGAAAAGACATTAATGTACCATTCACAGTCTATACTGCTACACTACAAGATCTTTAAGGCTGGACTATTTACCTTTGTAACTTGTGCACCAAAATAGTGTTACACTAAGTATAAAACTCAATGGTGAATCTAATACATTAAAATGTGCCACATGTAGGCACTTAGATGCAATAATAGGCTATAAATGCAATGCAAAGATTAAAGTCATGCGAGAAATTAATCCTAATTAATCCATCTCCCAATTCACTTAATTATATAGTGCCACTATGATAATTTCAATTAACTCAACCATTGAGTGAATTATTATCAATTATGTTTGTAAATTAATTTAACTTAATTTAATAGGCCTGACTAGATAGACTACACTTCAAGACACTAGACTAACAAGGAACTAAAAAATTATGCAGTGGCCTACATTTTGGACCCCGATTGCTACACCAGCCTGGTTTGATAGCAGGGATTAGTTCACTTGAACCTCTATATACAAAACAAGAGATAGTAGGGATTAGTCTATAGACCTCTTAAAATCTTAACCAAATAAACCACCAATCACATTATGGATTGCAGGGACCAATCCATAGACCTCTTAATATCCAAAAATGATAGCAAGGAAATTCATTGGATAGCAGAGATTAGTCCATAGACCTCTTAATAGCCAAATAATCAACAACATTAAACCCTTCCAAAGGATAGTAGGGATCTATCTTTAGACCTCCCGATATCCAAAAAATGAACATCAA
>CANXYI011217467.1:0-12646 GCA_948208565.1 Hura crepitans
GAGCACGAGCCTCAAATCTAGTACCTTGGCTAGTACTAGGCTACTCTCCTCTATTCTGCCTCTAACCCTTATTTTGAGGTGCAACATTAGATGCCTATGTCTGAGTACCCTTTTGCTGTCTCTGAGAACACTCTCTTCTATAGTGGTCTTTGGCACAATAGTTGAAACACTCTCCTCTTCTAGCTAGTATATACTACCCCTGATATTTCTATTGACAAGTATTACAAGTCAGAGGTCCATTTCTATTACCCCCTATACCAAGAGCACTATCAACCCAATGAGGCAATCAAGGTCTACTTATACCTGATACCCTAACTGATAGTGGGGTCTAGGATGAGACTATGTTTGTGACTAACTCTCTCTTCTTTTCATACAATCCTTTGACACTACATTGGACTATCTCACAGTGAACTACCTCATTCTCTAGAAGAAATCATTCTTCTCTTACATCATTTCTTCCATGTCATATGCAGTAGACACCAGCACTGCAAAATCTTTCTCCTTAGGGTTTGCTATATGCATTCTTAGCTTTTCATTAAGCCCTATTAAGAATCTCTTACATTTCTCTTCCTCATTAGGGATGAACTATTTAGCATACTTCAATAATCTAGTAAAATCTTTTTCAGACTCTAATACTATCCTTCTTCCCTGCATTAGGTTAAGGAATTCCTATCTTCTTTTATCCTTATAGGAGTCAAGTATGTATTTCTTCTTAAACTCTGTAAGGAAAAACTCCTAAGTCAGGTCTGTAGGTGTTTTTGTCCTCTTAATAGTGTTCCACCAATTATAGGCTTCTTCCTAAAAAAGATAAGTGCCATACTATAGATTTTCTACTTTTGTACAATTTAACTGCTTCAAAACTCTTAATGTCTTGTCTAGCTAGTACTCAACCGTGGCAACATCATCCTACTTCTTTCTTAAAAAATCGACAGCTCCTATCTTCTTTAGCCTTTCTAAATGACTTTCCTATGGAGGTAGTACTAGAGCTGGAGGAGGTAGAGGTAGAGTAGCAGCAGTAGTATGTCTAAGCAAATTCACTATCTATTGTAATAAAGTAGGAGATGCTTCTGTCTATTATCCATTAGGCACTTATGGCTATCGTAGCTATATAATATTACTGGGTTTAGGTACTAATGTATTGCCTACCCCCTGTAAAATAATAAGTGCAAAACTAGCCATTTCTTTGGCCCCTCCTTTGGGTACCTGATAAGCCATATGTTATTATAAAAGGAATAACTTATCAGCCTCATACAATATAACAGTTAAGAAGAATTGAAACTTAGATAGTTACACTCATGTACTCTACCTAAAAACATTAAACCTATGCTCTAATACAACAAAATATAACACCCCCTACTGGATGTTCAAAGAAACCTAATAAGCAGTGCACTTCCCGATCGGTCTCTAATCTTGAAATTGCTCCCATGTTTATTCATTTAACTTTTACTTATTCTATAATATTTAGCTTTATATGATTCTAAATTTATTCTTGTCTATCCTTATACATTAATTAGGGTCATACAATATTATTTATGCCAATATTAATCAATTATAGGTTAGTCAAGGGTTTTTTAAAATCCAAAAGCATAACGATTATTCAGGTCACTATCTAAAAATTTCAAGCTATAAAAGCACTTATATAACACATTTTCACATTTCCTTGACCCTTCTAGTCCCTCAAGTATCAACTTAACATTGTTATTCTATGCAACATCAACACAGGCCTTAGGCCACAATCAAGAAAAATAAAAAATTAGAGCCTCATGCTCACATATCATCAACAAAAAGATATACATTCTCAAAAAGATTTATAACTTCCTTATTACGACATAGTTTGTACTTATATAATTACATTACATGTCCTCTATATACATAACACCCATTTCCCACTTAAGTACATAAAGTACAAAATTGTACAAAATTTACAATCCACTTTTCATTACTTATCCTCTAAACTTCTTTGCAAGCTCTATAAGGTTTTGTCTTTATTTTGCATACCTACGCACCTAAATAGGTACACTGATTATATAATATACTTAATGGTGAATTCAAGAATTTAAAACATGTCAAGTAGTTTGCCCATAAATATATAGTCATAATATTAATTTATTCTAGTTATTAGGTTCAATTTAAAATAATTATGTCCCAAATTACCAAATTACCTTTGTACCAGTTCATGTCAATAAATCATTCATGTAATCATTACAAACTAAGCCAATCATAGTTTTAAATCATTATTTTAAAAGTAGCATGTATAATCTTTACTACTCAAGGCAATGAGTACCGCATCAATAAAGTAACCAAAATACCCCTAAGTACACATTTTGCTATGTTATTCAAATAATCATGCCCAATTAAGCATTTTAAAACTTATTACCTCTAGTTTAATTCATATGTTTTCTAATTCATTAGTTTATTTGGCCCAACTAGAAAGACGACACTGACATACACTAGAACAATAAGGAATAAAGGTAGTGCAGTGATCCACATTCTGGACCCTAACCACTATACTGGCCTAATTGACTCATAGCACCCAAGGTGTTGATAACATAATGTGGTCTGTGTAATAGACTAGTCTATCTAATAGAGTAGTACAGTGGCCCTTCAGGCCCTTAGCTGCTATACTAGCCTAATTGAGGTTCAATGAAAGCATAATTGGGTCTGCCTATTAGATTGGTCTATCTAACAGACTTTGTAGCAGCCCTTCAGGACCTACATTGCTACACCATCATAATTAAGTAATTGGCATTAACTAGCAAAGGTAGAAAATTGTCTATCCAATAGACTAGTATAATAGGCCCAAATATGGACCTGGGCTGCTATACCAACCCTACCTAAAAATTAGACAGTGTAGCAGCTACTAAAATCCCTAAATTTATCGGTCAACCCATCATATAAGTGTCTAACTAATCGGCCATGCAACTCAATTTATGTTCATTGCTTCACAAACTAACTTCTTATAAAATTTAAGAATGAAAAACAATTAGTTACGAATTTTATTATACAGTTAAATTTTAGCCTGATCTGGTATGGCCATAATTAGGTTGTACCGGGTAAGTTCTCAATAATTTTTTCGAGTAATAGAATTGCCAAAAATTAAAGTATATTATGCTTGAATTTATTCCATAATTATTTCTCAAATATTTGGCATCTATTATCTAGTGGTATTTTTGATCCATGTATTGGTCAAACTAGACAATTATAAGTTATTTCATCAAGTTTTCAATAGGCTTTTTCTAAGAAAATTTCTCAATAGTTTTTAGTGCAAGTTTCATCATTATTTCTACAATGTTCATAGGCTCTAAGCCATATAGTCACTAGGCCATTTACAAGGCCAAAATATAGGCTCAAATGCCAATACATTTAATCACAAACCATAGCCATTAAAGGCACATTATTTGATCACAAGTTATAGCCCTTAAAGGCACATTACAACACAATTTTCAAGTCCTTTCCTACTTAATTCAAGTTCATTTTGTGTGCCAATTATTAACCATATTTCATGCCATTTTTAATTATGTACATACAACTAGTTTCATGCCAACCAATTTAGACTAAACATGCTTACATTATCATGCCTTGTCATACATAAACATTACACACATGTTATAAAAAATTTTATGCCATTTCCATAAGCTTAGCTCTTTAGTATAGGTATCCATTGGCCTTGATCATCAATTTTCTTAGTCTTTATCACATATCCCACCTTCTATCCATAGGCTAAACACATATATACACATAAGTGACTTGCCTTTAGTACTTGTCTCGGCCATTCAAGGAATTCACCATATTCATGCCCTAAACCAACTTATGACATGCCAAGCTCTTTTTTTCTATAACCTAAGTCCATTTCCATGCTAACTTAGGTGAAATATCCAAAGCATATGTCTCGGCCAATGCTTTAAACTTAAACACTTTGATCAAGCAATTTACAAGCCAAGACAAGTAATTACATAAACATAACCTATAACGATATACCATAGGCAATACTTGACACTTGCTATCACAAAATCAATAACTAACCAGACCCATATCTATGCTAAAGTTCTCAGGTAGCAAACCATACACACATGACAACCTATAACTTTCATCAGGCAACCCCTAATTCAATGCCATTTTACTTATTATATCTAAGAGATTCACTCAAGCTTTGCAGTGCCATTACTTAACACTAGATTAAACAATTTTTAGATCATACTTCCAGCCCTCTAAAGGTCAAATGACATAAAGAAAATTTTGGAATTCACTTACTTATTAAGAAGAAGCACTTAAAGCTCCAATTGCACAAGTTGTCTAGCCATTCCATGATGACTTCTCCACTCTTCTTCAAGCCTTTCCTTACCTCAATTCACCTCAAACACAATTCACTCACATCTCCATAGATGTTAGGCACCCCAAATACCTTTTTGAGTAAAGAAAGCTCAAGAAAACCCAAGGAAAGACAAAGAACACGCCTTAAACACCCTTCCTAGATAGTTTCTATCCAAGAAAGTTTGATGAATTTTAACTAATTATTGAAGTCTCCTTTTTAAGTACTTTTGCTTTCCCTAGCTCCCTAACACAAAAAATTGAATTTAAAAATCCAAAAATTACAAAAAATGGCAGAAGGAAGAAGATGAAAGGGGCCTTTTCCCCTCTGAATGGCGCCAGTTCTAGGACAACATTGGAGTAAAAATTTTCTTCTTTTTGTTTAGTGGAATTGTGCACTAGTCAAGTGGTTTTGCCACTTGGCATGGGCCTTAAGCCAGCTAGCATGGTACAGGTGGGTCCTGTGACCACCCGAACCATCTTGAAATGGCTCGATTTTTGGAAAAATTTTAAAAAATCACCAAAATTCACACAGACCTCAAAAAATGACATTGTTTCTTTCAAAATTCTTATTTTAATCCCTTCTACATCCTCATAAATTTTCACTACCAAATTACGTTGATAAGACAGTTTTATGACTTCCTCAATTTGCATGTGTACCTTAAAAATTATGAGAATTTGCAAATGACCTCAGAGTTAAAAAATTCTTTCACCAATAGACTCAGTAGAATTTTTGAGCTTTAGGATCTAATATTTTTTGGTCTATCCAGGTACATCTTGGGTCATTCCTGATTCGACTCAACTTTATTGCACAAATCGGTAGCTTACTACCCAAAATGAATTATTGGTTCTACTAAATTTTTTTATTTTGCCTTTTTCAACCATTTAAAGCCCCTTGAATTTTTATGTGCAGTGCCACTACATCAATTTATGTCCAAGTGACCTCGCACCCAAGGTGCATTTCCCAAACCTAATGGCACTATTCATAGAGCCTTAAAACACAGGTGTTACATTAATCTACTTAAGATAACCACAATCTTTTAAGTCCGTAAGCACTTTAAATATCTTAAGCATTATTAGCATACACCATGTAAACAGTCCCTATACCATTTGGCCATTTCAACCCACTACTCATAACTTAGTTTTTCATACATTCCACAACATAACCATGTTTTCCACTTAATTACTACCTCATTCCAATCACAATCACATGTTACTCACACATGCAAACATACATTCACCTTTAGCCTACCATTTAGCCACACACTCTTCATACACATACAAATTATTTTCTCATGTTCTTATTATACATTCATGCTTGTGGACTTTTAAAATGAAAACACACACACATACATTTAACATAACCATTCCAAACACACACTCCCATACACATGTGTAACAAATAATCAATATACAATAAATATTTCATTAAATTCACTTACAATGGCTCTAATGCACTTTAAATCTACCCCTCAATACTTATCTTTGCCTTCCTCTAATAAATCATTCCCTTTGTCTACAACCATATTAGGTTTTTAGGTTTAAGAATTCATAAAAAAATCATACATATATCCAAATAGAAAACTAATCACATAGACATCAGACTACACTCTTGATACTACATAAATAAAATTTGAAACCTTTAAGAATAACACTTACTCTAAAAAAGGGTATTATTCATCAAGTGCTCAATTCTTCTCAATTAAGCATTTTTCTTAATTTTTGTAAGTGGAATTAGGTTTTAGAGACTATGGAGGCAAAGTTTGATATCTCAATTGAAAGAAATTTTCATTAGTTAAGGTGTGGAATGAAGAAAAAAAAAGCAGTGAGGATTGCTTAAGAATGGTGTTAGCTAATTTTAAAGAGAAAGAGGTGTAAAGATTATATATTTCACTAGGGATGAGAGTGGTTAATAGAGTTGCCACCTGGACTCTACACTAAAACCTTTAATCTTCTATACCAGAAAGGTTCAAAATTTAGATCTTATTTATGCCCTAATAATATGCCTTATTTGTATATTGTAACATTTACCAGTCCCGTATCAAGTAAGCATGTATTATATTTAAGCATCCATATCACCTTCTTAAGTATAAAAAGTAAATTAATGGTAGTTAAAGCATACAATAAGGTATATTATACATCCAAAAAGTGGGTCATTGATTACTTGTTATTTGACCTAATAATTACCCATAATTCCATAGGAATTGGTGGTAACTGCCTAACTCCCATCTCTAAGAGATTGGCCTTTTTTAAAATACATTTTTAATATGACTTTTGATTAAGACAACTTAAATCCATTTTATTATAAAAACATTGATTAATTATGTAGAAAATCATTTAATGTGAAAGTTAGGCAATTGACGTGTAAAACAAGTTGTGTAACTAATTATTACAACCCAAAATAAATTAAAAGATATAATAAGTAAAAAACCAAAAGAAATAAAGAAGAACACTTAATTTGTCCCACCTATATAACGTTAATTTCATGGAGACTTTATATAGCCCTAGCAAGTGTCCATATAGACTACTGCTCATTAGGGTAATTATGTCTATCAAGACCTCCACTCCAGTGACAAAGGTTACATGCATACAACTTAAGAGAAGAAGTTAACGATACTAGATAAAGGATTTATATGAACTCATAAAGAGGACGGGAAATAAATGCATGTGAAAACTAGAAACCAAAGAATACATTTGCACGAACTACAGTCCTCATGAGAGGGAGCCAGTGTGGACTTAATAACAATTTCAATATGTCAACAAAATACATGTTATAGGATGGAATATTTACACAATATGATAACATTAAAGGAATATGCCAATACAGCAAGCAAAACACATTAGAACATGATAAGACAAATGAGACACTATTATTGACTATAAGTTCATATGGGCAACAAACCATGCATATACCAATAATGTTAGCTCGTGCGGACTTCATTATGCTCATTTATAGGTTTGTGTGATTAAGATGAAAATTACAAAATAATTATAGCATAAAACCATTAGTTTTATAACATGAAATAACTTAAAACGATGACCTACTCCTATGATCAAGGTGGGGATCACATAGAATCATGTCACTTATAATCAATCCCTGGAGATCATAGGTCTATGAAAATAGTAATAATATATATAGTGAAAGGCCTCATATCTTACCCTTGTAAGTGGACTTCAAGAAACAATGCAAAAGGCAGTGGTTTAAAAGATATTATTTTGAGTGTGGGCTATTAAGACAAGTAGAGTGATTCCTCTTTGGAGTTATCCCCTAAACTCATGGATAAGGGTTTTTTGGCTACTATTAATTTGCTTCCTGTGCCTACTCCACCTTAATTCATACCCCAAAATGGGTATTTATAAGCTTAGGGTTAAGATATCCCGTCTACAGGTGGTAGAATCCTTCTATGACTAGGATTTTAAGCCTAGATAGGAATCCCATGCTTTTGGAAGTTTTTACATTGGTAAGTCCACACAAACTTGTATGGCTTAGTCCACATAGACTTAGGCATAAGTTTTTTAACTAGTCTATGGGCTTTGGGTCAGGTCATGGGCTTATTCCTTAGCACCATTTACCATTTGGTAGCTATGTCCTTCATACCTTTCGACAGCTTTGTCTTTCACACCATTCAATAGCATAATCCTTCACACCATTTGTTAGCTTGGTCCTTCACACCATTTGATGGATTTGTCCTTTGCACCATTCGGTGACTTTGTGATTTTATCGGTTATTGTTTATATGGTTAATGTGCATAGAAGCTATATGTTCTCACACAAGAAAATACATTGGCAATTTAGAATAATGTATGTCTTTTCATGCAAGGGAAATTATGATGAATAAGGCATGCTTTTCATGCAAAGAAAGACATGAATGATGCATGTTTTTCATGCAATGGAAAACATAGGGATAAATTGTGCAAGCTTTTCATGCAAAGGAAAACATAGGGATACATAGTGCATGCTTTCATGCATAGAAGACATGTTGGAAAAGGATGTATGCTTTTCATGGAAAGAAAGTACATAGATGTTACATGCTTTTCATGCATAAGAAGACATGTAGGCAAATGATGCATACTTCTCATGCATGGGAAAAGTATGTAAATGATGCATGCTTTTCATGTATAGAAAAACATAGGCATGTGATGTATGTGATTCTATGAAGGAATAAGATGATTGAATTATTGGATGTTATGGCATATGTGATAGCTCTTAATCTTTTTTTGATGAAGGTATATAGCAAGGTATGGTTTGATTGAGTTATGAGTGTAGTGATAGGTGCTGGTTCCTAATCTTTTCTTATAAATGAATGAGGAACTTAAATGAATTCTGGATGCATGCAAGACATGACTTATGATTTTTTTTTTATTTTGAGTGAATGAATGAATCGTCTTTTATGATGTATGAATGGTAAAGGCAAATGAAATCTGATATATATTGTATAATAGATGTATCTTTTATTATGATGAATATATGAATGAATGCAATTAGAATGGGTAATTTTTCCTAGAATAGATGTATGAATGAGTGTACATAAGTGAGAGTAATTGTGACAATGTCTCTAAATGCTTGAGTCAATACTTATTTTGTTAATGGGATTATTCTCCTCTCAAACTTATCATAGGAAATGCTTGGGTTTGAAAAAGAAAGTTATAGAATTGTAAGCTAGGTTAGGGTAATGAAAGTAAAAAGTCTCTTAAAGAAAGGGGCCGAGTTTAGAAAATGGAAAGGCTAAGAAAGGTAGGTTGAGTCAAAGTGAACAATGGTGAAGCTAAGGCTTGGGTGAAAGATCAATTTTCCATGGGGGGTATTTAAGCATGTATGGCTGAAGAGTGAGTAATTATGATGAATGAGCATGTAAATTTATGCATAACATAGTACTTTTATTATTAGCTGGTTTGAAGATTTTTAAGCTAAATATTTTCCCTTGACCTCTAATTTTTTCCTAGATCGCCATTTGCAGGTTTTCAATCTAGCGATGTTCTTTTTCTTTTAACATTTTTTATTCTGAATTCAACTTATCCATATTTGGTTAAAGCTTAGGATTTGACTGTGTATGTTTGACCAATTGATTCTATACTTCCACTTTTTGGGATGGCTTGATATGTTTTGGAGCTCTTGCCATAGGAGATAGAGCTTTTTATAAGTAGTTCATTACGGGTGTCGGCTTCGTGGCCCCAAGCATTTGGAATTTTTGTAATTTAAAAGTCATTCTTTTTACCTTTTTGAGTACTTCATTAATGATATCCATGTTTTTAGTCAATTGTGAAGATTTTTTGACTAAATATTTTCTCTCAAATTTCTCTAACTTTTGCCTAGGTTTATGCTTTTGGTTGATTGACCTAATGGGAACTAGAAAACTCATTTCTTTTTATGTGAGGGACCCATAGTTGAAGAGGGAATGCTAAATTGGTTGAGCCTTAAGGAAAATCTATTTACTATTATAGGCTTTTGGAGTTTAGCACCCTTTGACTTTTGGATTTTTTGTGTGGGCAAGAATAAAAAAAGGTTTTGTTTTTTAGTGTGATTGTCACAAACTTTTAGGCTTTGAAAATGATGATATATAATGAATTTGATGCTTTGGGTATTAGAGTCTATTGAATTTTGGACTCCTTTTAAGATTTGAAAAAAGGCATTATTTTAAGCTTTAGTTGCCCCCAACTTGTTATTTTCTTTCTCTCATCTCACATTTAGGGATATTCTCATGCTTTATAAGGAAAGATCAAGTTTTAAGCTTAAAAATTATGCGTAATGGTGGTAAACCATCATGAGTTATTTGTAATAGATGTGGATTAAGCTGATTATTTTAATTCCTTTTTTTCTTTAATCTCTCAACTCACTTTTAAGAGTATCATGCTATGAATGATTGTAGTACATAAAGATGCTCATGAAAAGCAAAAATAATGCTTTATTAAAGCTTAATTATTTCAACATAAAAGAAAGAAATAACTAGGAAAGAGAATAAAGATTGTATTCATCTTCATTAGATCTTTCCATATCCTTGATTGGTAGGATCTTGTAGTTGGTTAGGAGGTGGTCCATGAGGTGGCAAACTAAATGTCAAAAAGAGAGAATCTTACTTTTCAGAGATTTGGGAGATGGTAGTGAGGTTTTATGATGGGTGATCTTCAAGATAAGGTACCATGCCATGATCTATGAGAACTTGGATAGCTCAATGAAGGGCTTTGCAATTGTCAATTAGGTGGCCAATCATTTGGTGATAAGCACAGTATAGGTCATGGTGATGGTTAGGTGGAAGTGGTAAGGAATGGTGTTTGGGTATTAAGGGTTAGAGAAGGTTCTCTTCTTTCAATTCCTTGAGCATTATAGACAAAGGCTTATTCAAATGGGGAAGTCTATGAGAAATCTTCCTTGTCTTAGTTCTTTGGTCATTTCTTACCCCTATGGTCTAATTCATGCCCATTAAGTTCTTCATAACACTTTGTTATTGGACTTCCCATTTCTCTCACATCTTTTCTTCTATGAGTGCTATCAATCTTTAATTTAATGATACCATCCCTTTGTTAAACATGCTTCTAGTCATAAATTGACATTCACCTTTGGTTTCAAATAAAGTTGCCATTTTAGAGATGGAGAGTGTTTAAAGAAAGAAGGAGAGGAGTTTGAGTCTTTTCTCTTGAAGAGCCTAAGTGAAGGATGATTAGTATGATACATTTGTCAATGCAATATGATGCTTGTTTCAAGCATTAATGATGCTATATTATGCTTTAATTACATGGATGATTATAAGATTAAAGGTTAGTAATACATATGATATGTACATGATGTGCTTAGACATAATATGACTGTAAATGCATATGGATATATTATATTATGCCAACTATATTCATGAGATATAACTTTATGATTCATATGCATGTATGGATGAATAATACATGACTAAGCCTAAGTACTATGCATGGAAGCATGATGTCATAATGTCTAGTAGACTTATGTATAATGCATATGTGCGTATGTTATGACTTTTACAATGTCAATGTATGATTTCTAACGATACATGATTCCTAATGATGCTTATTAGTCATTGATCCATCTTTTAGGAGTAAGCTTTGAATGTTGATGTGATCCAGGCTTTTCCCCTTTCTAGATTAAAGTTAAAATGCATTTATACAAAGGACTAAAAAAAATTCATTGTTTTTGTTTTATTAAAAAGTAATTGAAAAGATTAAAAAAGCTTACAATTAAGATAAAAAGCAAAGAAAAGGATAAGGGGAGCTTTTAACCTTTTGGATTAGGAATCTGCTTAGCATCAATAAGATTTTAGATGGTATGATAAAGGTTTTTGCACTTGTCTATAAGATGCCTTATCTTCTGTTGATAGGGACAATATAGATCATTCTTATGCTTAGCTAATAGTGGTCCCATTAGAGGTTGGTATGGTAAGGGTTGAAGCTTCCCTTCTTTTATGAGCTTGTTCAAACACTAAGACATAGGTTTACCCAATTTGGAGAAGCATTGAATGTTAACTATGTTGACATTCGTATCTTGATTAGAGTTATTATTGCCTTAATTTTTGAATCTTTTATTCAAAAAGGCCACTTCCATATCAATGGCTATGTCTTTGAGATATTCCCATGTGGTAATGCCTTTAGCAGAAAGTCTCACTTTCATGTAATTATTGGCATTCCTTATGAATATTTTGATCGATGTCATCCAGCTTATTCCTTATTTTAAGTACCTTGTCCCTCCATCATTCTAAATATTCTAAAAAGGATTCATTGGGTTTTTGGTGCACCAATTCCAAGTCTTTAAAGGTTACCTTAATGGTTGCAATGGTTGAGTATTGTTTATTAAATACATGAGCCAACTCTTCCCAGTTCACTTTGATCTTCCTTTCCAAGTTATGGTACCAATCTAGGACTTGCCTGATTAGAGACATACTAAACAAACTCACCATTTATGCCTTTGATAAGTTGGTTTAGCTCACAGCTTCCATATACTACTTTAAGTGAGTCCTCAAGTTAGAAGTGCCATCAAATTTACTCAAATTTGGAATCTTAAATTTGTAGGGCAAGTCATGATCAGGCTTTAGACTAATGTCTTCTAGGTTGATGTCTTCACCCTCGATCATTATGTGATTCATAACCTCAAGCCTTTCATTTAGTTCTTTGATAGGATCTTCCACATCATATGTGGGTGGTGGAACTTTATTATAGCTAGGCTTAAGTGGTATTTCTTAATCAGAGAGCTAGTCATCAGCCATCTCATTCATGCTATTGCTAGCAGTAGAAGTTTAACCTTTATCTTTCTAGGCATATGTAGTTGATAGT
Source organism: Hura crepitans (assembly GCA_948208565.1). Lineage (NCBI taxonomy): Eukaryota > Viridiplantae > Streptophyta > Magnoliopsida > Malpighiales > Euphorbiaceae > Hura > Hura crepitans. The sequence goes on from CANXYI011217467.1 coordinate 12,594, forward strand.
GCACAGGTTATGGTAGCCATCATCCTTTTCTCCATATCCTAGAGGACCTTATT
>CANXYI011217554.1:0-12171 GCA_948208565.1 Hura crepitans
CCTTTTAAACTTTTCACCTTATTTTATTTTAGTAAATACCATCTTCTTTATATATTAACTCAACTACATATTTCTCTTTATTTAAGCCGGAATCCATTTCACTACTTTAAATTAGGGAATTTCTTACTTTTTGTTTACCAATGTAACTCTTTATAATACTTCTCTTATTATGCCTCTAAAGATGAAACCCCTAATTGAAGTCTTTTTGTACTCACATTCCACTACTTCCTCCCTTTATAAAGAAACTTATAATAAAGAATGATATGAATCACATTCTTTTCTGAGATGCCATTCTTACTCAATACTCTATCATTACTAATGCATCACCTTTAATTTCCAAGGATTCCTTAATTCCCCTTCAATCATTGTTCCTACATATGCCTCTTAAAAGCCTTGATTAGCAATGATTGTACCAGTATTCAAAATAAATAATAATAACTATAACTCACCTTCTATCTATAACCACTTATCTACCTTAAAGTAGTGCAGACCTATAAGACATATCACTTATGTCCTATGGTACTCATGTATAACCTTATATTCCAAGAACCACCTAAACATATGCTCTGATACCACTAAATTTAACACCCTAATACCCAACTAGTAATTGATTTAGATATAGGATGCCACAAGCAATATCTCTCACTCAATTTGATTACCAAATTTGAATAAAAGACATCATACTAACTTACTTAACTTACCATTATTAATTTTAACCACCTATGTATGATCATATAATCTAGGGCCCACTATTTAACTGATACATGAGTGCCAATCTAATAACATTACTCACTTATGTACATGTGTTGCCAAATTCAAACTCATTAACCTGTGCTACTTTGCTTAAGGCTGCAACTTAACTCTTGTCTATTACCTACGGACTAGCAAAGCCAGTACATTAAGTAATGATGCTCAGTGGTATATTCAATGAAATATATGTGTAACATACAAGCACACAAGCATGCATCATAAATATGATAACACTAACAATTTATAACAATCTTATGTCACAGTACATAAATACTTATAAGATATCAAGTTTAATGTATACTCAACAATGCAACATATATTCACACAGCATAAATAAAATTTTTCCCTTTTCTAATTAATAATATAGATCGAGTTCATAGTTCACTTAATAATCAAAACTTCATATTCAGTCAACTTGCTTTAGTTAACAATATTCTTGTCCCTCTAAACATCATCTTCTCTTTACATCTGTATTACATTCATATACTGACATATTACAATATAATCATTTCTTATATTAATTTACCTTATGCTATGGAAATAATATGTTATTCATTTGGCTTCTTGGTTTGGTTCTTTTCCTTCTAACACTTCTTACATAATAATTTTAATTTACCATATTAATTTCCTTTAATGTGTTACTCTTGTCACCATAATTCTATTCACTTAATTAAGATTAAATAACTTTTATTCTATATATGAGTTAGTCACTCAATGTTCTTTGTTTGATCATTAAAACATTTCTTATTAACATTTACTTTTATTAACTTATAAAGTAGGTAGCCCATGTTTGACAAACAAACTTGTTTGCATGTAATTATGTTATTTCCTTATTAGTCTTATCATTTATTAACTAGTGCATCTTAAAGTCCAATTAAATTCACCCAGTTACATTATAATACTTTTAAATCATGCCAAGTACATTATAAGTTCATCGAAATCATTATTATTCACATTCTTTTATGTCATTCTATTTCAAGACCATACTGGAGAGACTAAACTTAAAGACACTACATAATAAGATCTAAGCTATGTAGTGGCCCACATTTTGGACCTCTATAATTGCACCTACCATATCTGATAACAGGGATCAATCCATATGAACCTTTCAATACTGGATTGGTAGATGATAGGGATCAGTCCCATAAACCTCCCAACATCTACAAGGGATAGTTAGGATCAGCCTTGTGGGACCTCCCAATATACATAAATAAATCAAATGGGTAGTAGGGATCAGTCCATATGGACTTCGTAATACCTAAATGTATAGGGCTCAATATCAGAACCTCGGCGGCTACACCCGTCATAAAAAATCAAAGCCAATGGCCTCGGTGAAATAAAACCCCTAGCAGCTCCTAATTCCCTAGTTGATCGGTTAATCCATCCAGTAGGTGTCTAATTGATATGGGCCAAATCTTAATTACCAATTACTTTATATAGTTATAAGTCATTTCTATTGTTATGATAGCATTAATGTATTACAGTTATGGACACTTGTGCACTTACGCATATTTCCCAGTTACAGGTCACTTTAAGAGCAAAATACTATTCAATTGGTCAACTTCATAATTTCCATTCTCAAGTCATCCCTATGAAATTATCCATTCCATTTACATCAATAATTTTGCATAGTTGTTATTGTCATTTCCACATTTCCATGCCATCATTATTATCATATTTAATTGTATTCTCACATCTAAAATATTCATATGCATGCACCCATACCATACCTTGCTTCCATATAAAAATTATCACTTCAACACGCCATGTACACTTAATATACATGACTACCTTTAACCTATAAAGCACATATTTATCATTCCTTATTTTCTTTTTATTAATCATAAATAATATATTATTAATTTTTATTTAATCAATATCCCTAAATTTATCTAACATAAATTTTATATATTACCCTGAATCATTATTTTAAATATTCAACAATTTTCCATTAATTATTTTTTATTATTACTTTAATCTTTCAATTGCCACATATACATTTATTTACTACTACTTTTACTCATTATTCCATGTCACATTTACTTAAACAAATAAATTTTCAATATACAATAAATATCATTTTTAACAATTACCAACTATATTTTAATATAATACTATTTTTATCTATTAATTTCCTTTAGCTATATATATACTTGTATACATATACATATGATTTTTAAATACCCATTTATTTAATCCATATATACAAATATATTGATACAATTATTTATCTATTTATTTAATTTAATACCTTAATAATAAGGTCACATATTAATATTTTTTCATATCATTAATTAACTTAAAAAATTACTTTATTCACTTTATTTTATTTTATTTTACTATTATTATTTTCTTTCATAGTTATTATTCCACATGTCTTTCAACTCATTTAATAAACTATTAATACCACATATCTTTGCATAATTCTCGCAAATACATTTATTTATAATCATACATACTTGAATTAATTATTTAATTATAACTTAATATGTATAGATATAACATTAATTCTTATAGGAACAATATTATTTTCTTCATTTTATTTTTCTTCATTTAATTAACTTTACCAATATAACAAAATTTAAATTAATACAATTTAGGTACTAATATTACATATATAAATATTATATTCAATATTATACTTAAACATTTATTTGAAACCATTATATATAATATATGCACAAAAATTCTTATATTCATTAATTATTCATCTAAATAAATCCACTCAAATTTTACTAGTATATTTGCATTATTAAACTTAAATTAGGTATATCATATTCATCAATCTAGGCTTTCACCATCTCATTTTCACCATACATTATACCATTTTCAACCATAAAATTGAATATTTTAATTAATACTTAATTTAAACCTTAACATACATATTTAATAATTTCTACTAACTAAACATTATTACATATTCATATGATTTCTTTTATACCATATTTCACATAAACATAACAACTTATTTGATTAACTCTATATGCAATCTAACCTCATTCTAATAGCATTATTTTTCATTATATTCCATTAATTTCCAATACTTCCATATTAACATACATATATCCAATATTTTCATTCCTAACATAAACTATATTCCATATAATCATATATGATCAACTTTCTCACTTCTTGCATATTATCAAACCAACTAATTAAATCATCTTAAACATATTTATATAACTTAATCATGCCTTATCCATATATTAAACACAACATAATCACAAACTAAACAATTTCCATACATACGTATATATACTTGAAATTCATCAATCGCATAAATAGGCATATATTTCATTGAATACACTTACTCATGAGTTCATTTGCCTATAAATTTGCTTTTCACACCATTGATTTGCTAATCCCATGCTCACCACCAAATTTCTCTATAAACATAATGTAATTTTTTATTAGAAAAATTCATAAAAAATTTATACTTGCTCTAAATTCCAAACTTACACTAGAATCACTTATTTTAGTTGCCAAAATAACCTAAAAATTAATAAACCTAAAAAATATCCAACTTAGTACCATATGACATTTGAAACTCCATATTCCTCCATACTTGAACCTTACTAAGTCTTCCTTGTTTTGCTTTTTTTTTTTCATGTTTTTGGGCTTTATAAAGCTATTAAATGGATTATACACCTTTGGTTTGTGTTTATGAGTGCATTTTTAGGGGAAAGGTGAGAGAAAATATCATGTTTATGGTAGGAGAAGAAAAATTTCGAGTTTGAGGGGTGAGAAAGGAGGATTGTGCTAAGAATTCTCTATATAAAATCTAAAGGTTTCCACCCCTTTTATACCCCCCCCCCCCCCCTTTAATGGCCAAGATCAATTCACTTAAAATCCAATGGTTGAGATTATTTCTAACATATTTTAGTGCATAAAATTTAATTTTAATCATGGAGGATTTAAAAAATTCCATTCTTGTTAGCAAAAATTTAGAAATACTTTAATTAGTACCTCCATCAAATTTCATAATTTTTGACTTAGCAGAATCTAGTGAACCAATAAAGCACCATTTTAATTAACTTAAATAATTTATTTCCCTTGTCAAAAAATTCCAACCTTAGTACCATTGGATTAGTTAGAATTTTTTTATCATTAGGTCGTGCTATTTTCAAAATTTTCTGAGCTCATTTCAAATATTTTATCATTAAGTAAAAACTAAGTTACTATTCATTGGGACACTACATTTTAAGCTACTTTTACTTATTTAAACACTTATATGACCTTAAATGGTTCCAAAATTTCATCACACACTATCTTTTAATTAATACTTATTTTTAGTACAAGAATCTCACTTAAGCCCATGTGGTATTATTCACAACTCGATGTTACTAATCACTGAAATATGGTCTCGAACCTCATTCTTTTCACACTTTTACATTCCTTTCATGTTATTTTCATATTTCTACCTCTTCCATACATGTTCCACTTATTAATAAGCCTTAAATTACTTTTTTAGAATTGCCCCTGACAATTTGAGAAATGGCCATTACATCTCTCAGTAAAATTTCACTCTATTATTCATACCAATCGACTCGACTTGATCCATACATCAATTTTATTCCCTACAATTTCCTTTAATTCTCACTCTATATATGAGTAAATTGGATTGAAAGTTGGGGCATGACAAACTTCTCCTCCACACATAACGTATATATATCTAGATTGAGATTTATAGTCATCCTTATCATATTAAAAGCTGGCATTAGTATACCCACTAACTTGTTGATCTCTTTCTCCGTAAATCAAGAATAGATCCTTAGTCCTTCATAAATACTTAAAGATATTCTTCATAACCACCTAATGTTCCTCTCTATAATTAGATTAGAGTTTGCTCATGACACTCAAAGCAAATACTACATCGGATCTCGTAATTAACAATGCATACATGATACATCCTACAGCTGAAGCATATAGGATCCTACTCATGCGCTCTCTCTCCTCTTGTGTCTTAGGAGACATAGATTTAGAAAGGCATTTTCCATGCAACATAGGAATATAACCTTTCTTAGAGAGATCTATGCTAAACTTCTTTAGCATCTATCTGTGTACATTGATTATGAAAGACCTAGCAACCTTCTAAATCTCTCTCTACAGATCTTGATCCCCAAGATATAAGTTGCTTCTCTAACGTCTTTCATGGAGAATTATCTACTCAACTAAATCTTGATAGTCTAGAGGATAGAGACATCATTTTTTATTAGTAGTATGTCATCTACATACAACACAAGGAAAATGATTGCACTTCTACTAACCTTCTTGTGAACACATGGTTCATCCATATTTTGTGAGAAACCAAACTCTTTCTCCTAGATGTTTGCTTTAATCCATAGATGGATCTTTAAAGCTTGTAGACCTTGTTGCCATATTTTGATGTAAAACCTTCAGGTTGTGTCATATACACTTCCTTTAACAATTTTCCATTAAGGAAACTTGTCTTTACATCCATTTACCAAATCTCACAATTATAATAAGTAGCAATGACAAGCGGAATCCAAATGGATTTAAGCATTACAATTAGAGAAAAGGTTTCATAATGTAATGCCTATAAACCTAAGTTTCAATAATAGTACCTCTAAGGCACGAATAGTGACTCTTGAGGAGCCGAGGCCCACTGTGATAGTCAGAAAGGGAAGTGCTAGTCATTAAACTTTGATAGGCTAAAAATGAGGAGAATGAATTAATTAAAAATTTTAACAGAACCAATAAATCATTTTGATTAAGACTTAGTGAATAGTAACTTTAAATGAGTTTGTGTCGAGATAGCTTCGAGAAGTGCTCAGACAGACTTAAAAATACCATACCCTGAAGCTCAAAAACTCCAATGAGCTCCTTGGTGAAGGACTTCTAATTTTTTAAGGTTGTTTGATAATTATTCAAAATTTTTCATTTACATGAGCAAATAGTAACCATAGTTGTTATTGAAATCTTGGCCTAAGATTTTACGGGGCCTTTAATGGGTATTATTATGGATTTTTGGCACTAAAATAATTATTTTTAGAGGTTTAGAAAAATTACTATAAAATTTCAAAATTTAAAGAGAAATTAAATTAATTTGAGTAGTTAGGTTGCCACGTGTCACGATCTAATCACTTTACCCCAACTAATATAAATACCCGTACACCTATGAAGGTGTCACATCACTAAAGAGCTTCTCTAACCTCCCCCTCTGACACACCATAGCCAACACCATTCTTTTTTAGTGCCTCTATCATTTTTTATTCATTCCTCCCTTAAATAACACCTAAATCTAATAAAACTTAAATGAAACAACACCTCCATAATCATTAGAATTCATTCTAATTAACAAAATTGAGAAATATTACTTTGAATGGGAGATTTGATGATGGAGTCAATAGTGGTCATTTTGAGTGTAAGTGGATTTTTCTCAAATTTTATTTTTGTTTTATATAGCCCTAATGATTCTAAGAACAACAATGTTAATAGATTTCAACTTGGAGGTATGTATAATTTTTAAGAATTTTTCTAAAGTTCAAATGTGTATGTTTTAGGACAAAGAATAACAAGTGAGGAAGAAAGGCATTCAAGGCCATAGAGTGGTGGAGAAGGGTGTTTTCAGACCCTAGGTATATGGCTTTAATGTGATTCATACATGTCATGATGTATGTGTGCATGTGAGTGTGTATGGAAGTGGTAGTTTGTGTATGTGCATGTATGTTTAATGTGAATTGATTATATAATTATGTTAGCCTAATAGAATTAATATTATGTGCAAGAATTACATGGAAGAAAAATAAGTGTAGGCATGTGATCTTAAGATGGCCGAATGGTATACATGGTAATAATATGATGTGTGCTTGTGTGTAAGACATATTGATAATGCAATAGGCTTAGAAATGAGGTGTAAAATATGGTGACAACATGAATCTGAAGAAAGAAATATATGTGTAACACTTTAGTACCTTGTGACTTATTATGTTAAGTAAATTTGTGCATAGAAATGACCATTTTTAGCGTAAGTAAAATGGCACGTTATAATGACAAAGAAATGCATGAATTGTGTGACATAATGCAAGTGGAAATAATGATAAACAACATTGTTAAGGATAAAAATGTATGGTAGGCATAATGTGAACTATTATAATAATGGAGTAAAATAATCGATGATGATATTATAGGAAGTGAGATGTCAAAAATGGCAAAATGAATAGTGCTCAGTTCGTAAAATGACTCGTAACTAGGAAAGGTGCGTAAGTACACCAATGCTTATAACTATAGTACATGAATATTAATGCAATGCTGGAAAAGACCTATAACTATGTGAGATAAATTATAAATATGAATTAGCCCATCAGTTAGACACCCACTGCTGGTAGGGGCTTTTGCCCTCTTGGGCTATTGCCTATATGGTTGAGATGGTGGGTGTAGCCATTAAGATTATGATATTGAACTTTGCACACTCGAGTATTATGAGGTCTATATGGGCTGATTCCTACTACCCATTTGATTTATTTGTAGATATTAGGAGGTCTTATGGGATTGATCCCTACTATCCATCTGAGATACAATGGACATGATAATTTGGGATATTAGGAGGTCTAATGGGATTAATCTCTACCATTTGCCAATCTTGTATTGGGAGGTAGACATGGACTTGTTTGTGTCCCTTAATTTTCTTTGGGCCAGTCAAATCAAAATAGCTGAAGACTTGACCTAAGCCTCACTCTTTGAGTCTCGAAAGACAGGAAAGAAACTAGAGGAATCTTGAGCTACTTCTATTTGAGTAGCCTAGGAGGAGTGAATTGGGCACCACAAGGTAAGAGTTGCCATTGAACTGAAGCCGGGAAATACCTTGTAGGGCCAAAACCAGAGTGGTTCGGAACCCTACTCTTATTTATATATCAAGTTAATATGGAAATTCTATTTGAATTTATAATATTATTCTTTTTTTCAAGCGGTGTTTTATAATTAAAATAAATCATGTATTCACGTATGAGGAATCACAAAACATATTTATAGAAAAATAAATAAGTGCTTGAAGATGAAATATCATACATGAAATCAGGTAATTGATTGTCTTAAGAACTTTGGTTCTCGCATGCTAATTTTAGAAGATGGATTTTATTGTAATGACTTTTATTAAAATTGGATGATTAGTTGGTTTGAGAACTTTGGTTCTCGCATGTTGATTTTATAAAATGAGTTTTATCATCTTAAATTTTATTAAGAAAAAGGCAGAATCTATTTTATTAACAAAATACCAATTAGTTAGGTATAAAATGATTTTGATTATTATTTCTTTTTAACGTGTAAAATAATTTTCTACCTAATGTGGTGTTCATGGAATATATCGATATTGAAATTAAAATTATCATACATGAAATCGGGTGATTGATTTAGCTTGAGAACTTTAGTTCTTGTATGTCAATTTTAGGAATTAATTTTTATTATTGTGAATTTTATTAAGAAAAATCAAAACCCATTTTTATTAGCAAAACACCAATTAATTAAATAAAAATGTTTTGATTATTTTTCTAACATGCGAAAAACCATTTTCCATTTATTATAGCATTCACAGAACATACAGGGAAATAATTCAACGATAAAAATATATTACACGGAAATCTCCTAAAATACACCCTAACCAAATAAAAATCAAAATTAAAATAAAATTACATTTTGAGAGTGCCTAAAAATATAATCTAACTAGAATAGGCATTAATAAAAGAAATTAGCAGAAAACACACAGAGCACAGAATAAAATAGATAGTAGAAAATAAAGGGTCATTAAAAGGTTACTTCACACGGATTTAAGGAGGTGGCCGAAAAAATAATAATCAAATCCTAATAAATCAAATAACTCACATCACAAAAAAAAGATATTAGTATGCGAAACAAAAATAAACAGACAAATAGAAATAAAATAAAAATAAACAGTCACACAAATATAAAAATATTGCACAAATAAATTATCGCATCTAATTGGTAGATGGATAAATCAGAAAGAAAAATGAAAGTAGCAGTTAAAGGGTCAGTTGACACACAGAGTATATTTGCCTTTAGAAAAGATCTCGACCGGACCGAAAATTATGCTTGAATGTTTATAAATCTCAAAAAAATGGTATTTTAAGAGTGTGTTTTTGCTTTTTTTGGTGTATTTCCTCTTTCTAAAAGTTTTCTCTCTCCTTAATGACTAACCCCTTCTCAAAAAAATGAATTTCCTTTTATATACACTTCTCGAGGTAAAAAACGGTCGCTTTTTGGTGTAAATAGCCATTTTACATGTGAAAACGGTCATTTTGGCAAGCAAAATGGCCGTTTTGGCTCAAAAATAGTGTTTTCCTTGTGAAAATAGCCTGTTTTGCCAAAATGACCATTTTCTTTTGCCAAAAAAGGCCATTTTGACCTTTTTTTAAAAAAATATTTGAGATCTTCGATTAGATGTTAAAAACCCTATTTATTAGGATTTTTGTCCTTTTCATCATCATTAGGCAAACCGAACATAGAAGCCCTAGAGACCCACTTTATACAGTTGGCCCCAACTTTAAGGAGGTGACTACAGAGTGTGTGGGTGACCTAAAGTTTGGAAAATAAATAGATATGTACCTTGTGAGGTAATCCTTTCATAAGAATCATTGTAACTAAAGTTAATGGGGTCTAGGCAGTGCTGGAGACATTGCACCCATAATTGTCCAGGTAGTGCTATGAGACGTTGGACCTAAACTTAGGCAGTGCTACGAGACATTGCACGTGAGGTTGATTTGGCTCAGGTAGTGTTGAGACATTGCACTTGAATTTGGGTATTGCTGTGAGACATTGAACCCGAAGGCAATTTGGTTTAGGCAGTGTTGTGAGACATTGTACTTAAAACTCGGGTAATGCTTTAAGATGTTATAGCTGAAGATAATTTGATTCAGGTAGTGCTGTGAGACATTGCACTTAAACTCGGGGAGTGCTATGAGACGTTGCACCTAAAGATGACTTGGTTCAGGCAGTACTACAAGACATTACACCTAAACTCAAGTCGTGTTACGAGACGTTACACCTAAAGATAATTTGGTTTAGGCAGTGCTACGAGACATTGCACCTAAAGTAAATTTGGTTCAAGCAGTGCTGTAAGACATTGCACCTAAACTTGGGCAGTGCTGCGAGATGTTGCACCCAAAGATAATTTGGTTTAGGTAGTGTTGCGAGACATTACACTTGAACTCAGGTAGTGATGTGAGGTGTTACACCTAAAGATAATTTGATTTAGGTAGTGTTGCAAGACATTACACCTAAACTCGAGTAGTGCTACGAGACAATGCACCAGAAGATAATTTAGTTCAGACAGTGTTGTGAGACATTACACTTGAACTCGGGCAGTACTGTAAGACATCGAACCTAAAGATAATTTGGTTTAGGCAGTGTTATAAGACATTGCACCTGAATTCAGGCAGTGCTACGAGATATTACACCCAAAGATGATTTGGTTGAAGTAGTGCTACAAGACATTGCACCTGAACTCGGGCAGTTCTGCGAGATGTTATACACGAAGATAATTTAGTTTAGGTAGTGCTGTAAGACGTTGCACATGAAGATAATTTAGTTCAGGTAGTACTGCGAGACATTGCACCTGAACTTAGGTAGTGCTATGAGACATTGCACCCGAAGATGATTTTGCTGCTTCAAATAGTGTTGGAGACATTGTATTTGAAGTGGACTTTTAGAAATATTTATTGGTGATGAGTTGTCATTCTTGCCCCTTATATAGGAAAAAATGTAGGTGAAATGTGTTAGTCAATTAAAGGTCATTGACAATATAGATACATGTTATATGTGAATGCACTTTTGAATTCATGTCACAGCTTTATTATGTGGAAAAGTTTTTTTTAATCATCATGAAGATTGCCTTATAAATGATTTTTTCATAAGCAGTCTATTTTTTGATGCACAGTCTTTTAGTGTCCTAATGCTACTATGTACATTGATAGATTAAAAAGAGATATAAGGAGAGCTAAAGGTTGGGTAGATGTCTTGAGGCATGGAGTGGCTAAACCTCAGTTTTGACCGAATATAATGATATGTGCCATGTAGGTATCATTGATCATCGTGTCTAAATCACATTGCTGTATTGCCACCACTACTAGCTCAACCTTGGTATAGCTTCTCACTGATTTGCCAAATCTCATGTAAAGGTAGTTCCTATTGATAAAGTTGATAGTAGAGAGGCATATGAAGTGCTCAGCTTCCTTATGGTTAAGCTAGTTAAAAACTACCCCATGGTGAAGCTTGAGTTTAGGCTTGCTCTATTAGCATCTTGATGTCATTTATGGCTTGAGAATTAATCATTTTGATGAAAGAGTAAAATAGCTATTTTAGGCTTCTGGCTAATCAATGTATGCATAGATCTTAGATATATCTCTTTCATAATCTACTTTGCTTCCTTTTCATCAAAATAACACACTT
>CANXYI011217565.1:0-12409 GCA_948208565.1 Hura crepitans
GCATGTTATGTTAAGTTAATTTCATAGTGGGTAGTTTTAGTCTTGATTTTTTGTTATAAAAATGATTATAGTGTATAGAATGATATGTTAGTATGTAAACAAAGTGTGAAAGGAATGATGTTAAGTTGTATGCTTACATAGGCTGAAACATTTGGATTAAGATAAGTAAGGCAAGTATGTGTGTGTTATAATGGTATATAATTTGTTATGATATACCTTAAAGCATATTAAGGTCATAAAATTAAGAACATGCGGATAATGTGTAGCTTATGCATTTTGAGATGTGAGTGTGTATATGGATGAGAAGTTATGTAATCATACCATATACATGTGAATAGATAAATGAGCTAGTGCTAAATTAGAATAAGTGATCATATAGTATATTCAAAGGTCATGATGTTATGTAAATGTATATGATTGACATGATTTTGAGCCATAAAGTAATGCCTCAAAAATCTCAATAATTATGATTAGTACTTTCTCAAGATGAATAGTATTCTCGAGACCCAGGGTACAGTGAAGACACTAAATGAAAGTATTAATCATAAAATAATTTTAAGTAAAATTTGAAATCAATTGGAGGTCATTATAGTGGTTAAAATCACTAATAAAGTTTTTATGGCAATGCTTGGGGAATAATGACAGAGGCAAAGTTGAACTGTAAATTAATTTCAAACTTGCTTAGAAAATTTTAAAAATTATACAACCTGATATGTAAAAATTCCAACAAGTCTAATCGCACTAAAATTAGAATTTTTCAATATCAGGAAGTAATTTTTTGAGACATTGACAATATAAAAATAACAAAATTAATAAGTTTTTAGGGCTTTTAGGCACCAATTTTTAAAGGCTTTTAAGGTCTAATTAAAGTGGATTATTGCTATAAAAATGGCAATTTAATTGGCTTGGGAGAAGAAGAAAAAAAATAGGGGAAATGCAAAACAATGTATTTTTTAGAAAAGGTATAAATAGATGATTTTGACCCAATTAGTCAAAAACACTATTTACCCTCCCTCTCCAAATTGCAGCCGACACACCTCCTCTATCTCTACCAATTTTCCTTCTTTATTCCTCCTCTTAAAACCAAAATCTCCACACCAAAATTAAACCGTAGAGCCTCCATACCCTAAAAGTTATCTGAGAAGCGAAAATATCAAAAATGGGTGCTCAGTTTTCACTGTATTACAACCTATGAATACTAACCACTAAATTTTTAGGTAAGATTTTCTAACTTTTATTATTTTTCCTAGATAGTAAAGGTGCCTAAGAGTTGATAAATGGCCTTGGATTAATTTTTAGAGCTATGGTTGATTTATTGTGGATTTTTGAACTTTTATTTAGTTTACGTTAGGACAATCCTAACCGAACCATGACAAAGGTAAAGCTAAGGTGTAGACAGGTCTTTAGGAACCTTTTCAGTTGTCTCGGTATGTGTAATCAAAATAAAATAGGCATTTTCACTTAGAACCCCTAAATGCACATATTATGTCATTTATGCCTTAAATGCTTATTTGTGTATGTTGACATAAATGACATGCATTAATTATGTAATATGGCATGTAATAAGTGTAATAAAATAATTTTAATGATTGGAATGCATTAAAATCAAGTGGAAGTGTCAAATGTGATAAATGTGTTATTGAGAGCCTAATATGTGGCATAATGAGGCATAAGTAGCTAAATTGATTAATTGAGACTATATGAGCATTAAATTTGGATAAATTATTTACTTGCCATATTTATGAATGTATGAAATCATGAAAAGGCCATAGAATTGTAAAAGGCTCATTAAGTGCATTATATTACTTGTATGTACATATTAGGTGAAAAATGCCTTTGCATGGGTTATGTGAGTATGTTGATAATATTGTGTATATTAAGTATGTTTGCATGATGTATGAGTGAAATGTGCATTTTATGCCCATTTTAAGAGTATGGCTAAATGGTATGTGGTGGCTTGAAAAGTTTAACTTTTTTGAGTTGTGATGCATTATAGTATGCAACTAGGCCACATATGTGTGTGTGAGTGTGATGACATAAAGTAGTTTAGTGCTTGTCAATTTATTTTCAAGCTAAGGTTTGTGATAATGTGATGGCATTTTGATGCTAAAGAAATTTGAAAATGATAATAGGGGTATTGATATGGGTATGGTTGAATGGCCTAAAATGAAGTAGATGCATGATAATTCATATATCATGAGAGTTGTATTCTTGCATACATTAATTCACATATTTGAACATGAATATGATTAATGTCATGAAAGAAATAAGGTTTAAGACCTTAAAGTGCATTAAACTAGAAAAGAGCTAAAAGAGTTCTTTAAAAATGCTTTATGTCATAATTTGAGAAAATAATGTCTATAATGGCATAAAAAAAACCTAAATGGTTTTATGACCTTGATTGAGTATATATTCATTAAATGCATGCTAGAAATCCATAATTGAGATGGATAATTTAATTTTTGTGTATATGGCATAATGATGTGGAAAATGGATTTAAAAGCTCAAAATGCTATTTTTAATAAAGTTAAATAGTTTTAATCATTCAATGGCTAAATTATGCATGTTAAAAGCTATGTAAGCTTATTAATAAGGTGAAACAATATCAAACAATTTTTAGCCCATGAGATGCTATAACCTAGTAAATAGATAGGTTAACTGATTAGTTAGGGGATATAGCAGCTGCTAGGGCAGTTCGATGCTTAGTTTTGGTTAAGGGTACACTTGTAGTCTACCTATAGACATATGTGTTTTGATATTCGAATCTAGTGAATACAACTATAGGTAAAGGTCTCGTAAAGGCCACTACATAGATTACATATGGGTGCAGCCATGTAAGTCGAGTTAAACACTACACTTTACTAGTGCAGTAGCCGTTAGGTCCAAAATATGAGCCACTGCATAAGTTACAGTCTTATTATCCATAGGTTTGGGGAAATTCCCATGGGCATAAGTAAAAGGCAAATGATTAATAACATATTATACATGATATGGCTTTCAAATGACTAATAATACCATATATAATGTGAAATGGTGTAAATTGATAAATTGATGTTTTATATGTTGTTTTGCTATGCATGTAAAATATGGAGTTACTTATGCATGGTTTATGTCAAAATAATTCTTAATTATGGCATATCATCATTTTTATATGTATTATGCTATATATTCGATAGTTATGTATATTTATGATTAGCATGTAATTATGGCATGTCAAAAAAGATATTTAAAGCATGTTATTTTGATTAAATTGCTAAGCAGGTTGCTTAGTGTTTCATTTGTTTATGATGTATAGGTGCGAAGACATTTTGATTCTAGAAGCCCCATAACATCAAGACATCAAAGAGAAGGCTTTATTTTGGTAATGATTTTATTTATGTAAATAGACGTGATGTATAGGTGCACTCAAATGTATATGTAAAAGGGATGGACCTAACTTGAATTTATTTTGTAATTAAATTATAACTTAAATGTTCCTTTTGGTTTCAACTTTTTTAAACTATATTAACTATTTTACATGTCATGCTATATGATATCTCTTCCAAAGGTTGAGATATCATATATTGTGTTCTGTGCTATTAGAGTGATTAGAGGATCACATTGAGTTAGGGGAAGTGTTTAATTAAGATATAAAAGTGTATTTTATTATGTAGGTTACTATTTAAAATTTGGGATAGTGCTCAGTATAGCTATTATGCTGCTAGATTTGCAACATGAGGATTCCCAGTTTTAAATAAGTAACACCGTTTAAAAAGGTTTTTGAAAACTCATATTTTTGCACATAATAATTTTGAATAATAGTGATTTATAACTAGAAATAGGTAGATAAGTTTAGATATCTCAATATGCATGCATACTTTAGTTGGGCTCTACAACCAGCCGGCATCTGAATTGAGTAAGAGGTGTTACATTTGGTGGCATTAGAACTCTAATTTAGGCATGCCTAAGAAACATTTGAGTGCTAATATAGTCTAGTGTCTACATCATATACTATTTGATATCGAGGCTTATTAATTTGTCGACTTACCTATAGATACGATGAGTGCTTCGGGATAAGGTAGCGAGGATGAAGTCAAGAGTCATACTCTAACTATGATCGCACCTAAGGCCACAAGAGTTAGGTCTATGTTTATGAGTGTATCAAGACACACACAGTCTATAAGATAAGTTCTACTAGTGTTTTTACAAGAAATGCTACAACTTTTAAGGTAAGCTATTGCTACTGCTCTACTGCCACCACCACCATAGCTTGAGGTACCACTGGCCCTTTAGAAGACATACTTAGAGAGGGTGAAGAAAATAAGCATTGAGGACTTCAAGGGTGAAGAAGAAGTGACTCCTGGAAAGTTAAAGTATTGGTTTGATCGTATCGAGAAAATTATAAAGTAGATGAGGTGCATGCCAATGGAGAAGGTTATATGTGCTTTTTCACTTCTTGAATAAGAAGGTTTAAAGTGGTAAAAGGATCTTATTGAGTATAAGGCTAAGGATTAGGTTACTTAGGAGTACTTTTTGATAGAGTTCGATAAGAAATACATCATAGAGGATTACTTGGATGAGAGCCAATAATAGTTTATAGATCTAAAACAAGACCAGAACACCATTAGTGAATATGAGAAGGAGTTCACCATGCTTAATAGATAGCTAAGAATACTATCACCACTAAGGCAGATAAATGTAAGAGGTTCGAGAAGGGGCTATATGTTGACATTAAGTCCTAGGTGGTATCAATGTGTAAATCTATTGAGGGTGTCTAAAAGGAGAAGAAAGAATTTTATCAAAAGGAAAGGACAACTGGTCAGGGAGCATTCAGTAAAGCTCCACCATCAGGTAAGAAGTATAAGGGATTTCAATCCAGTTTGACTCAGCAATCCTAGAAGTAGGGCTAATCACATAAACTAGCTTAAAGTGGTAAAGGGAAAATAGGAAAACCATAGCCTTAAGCTACTTCTACACTAGGGTCAGTGAGCAAAAAGAGTCAAGCTCTTTAGTGTCAGACTAGTTTTAAGAAACACTAGAGAGAATGTTAAAGGAATATGCCAAGAGTGTGCTTTACTTATAGACAAACGGGTCATTTCTATAGAGATTGTCCTAAAGAACAAAGTGTGGGCTAGAGAATAGTACCTACACAAGCTAGAGGACAAAAGAGTGGCTGGGAAAAAAAGAACAGAGGGAATACAGAGAGATAGATTAGAGTCTTAACATGAGCAGAGAACACCTGCTTGATAGTATGCCACTAGAGTGTGGAAGGATGCTAATGAGCCAAACATCATCACTAGTACTTTTCTTTTATTTGACTCTCTTGTTTTAGCATTAATTAACCTAGGGTCTACATATTTGTATGTATGCATATCACAGGCATAAGACTAAGGGTTAGTTTCAGAACCACTTAACCTAGAAATCATGGTTAGCAAGCTCATAGGCTAGCATATGGTAGTTGATAAAATTTATAAAGATTTCCCATTAAAAATATAAGATCTTCAATTTCTTACCGACCTAATAGAATTACCCTTCGATAAATTCGACTTGATATTAGGAATGAACTAGTTGTCCAAATATCAAGCGATTTTGGACTATAAGTATAAGAGATTAACCCTCTAAACTAATGATAAGTCTAAAATCACAATTATTAGAGAGAGAATCAATTTCTTATCCAACATTATATATGTTGTCACTACAAGGTGGTTGATGAGGAAGGGTTGTTAGGCATATATTGCTCATGTGTTTAAACTAAAATAGAAGAACCTAATACTGGTGGCATCCCAATAGTGGTTGAGTTTGTTAGTGTTTTTTTTTAAAGAATTGCTGTGTTTGCCACCAGAAAGAGAACTTGAGTTCAATATTAAGGTTTTGCCTAGTACTGCTCTAAAATTAATAGCTTCATATCGGATGGCACTAACATAATTGAAAGAGTTAAAACTTCAATTGCAAGAGCTATTAGATAAGGGTTTTGTTAGACCAAGTGTTCACCATAGGGAGCATCAGTTCTATTTATTAAGAAGAAGGATGGGTCACTTCGGTTATATGTTGGTTAACAATAGTTGAATAAAGTTACCATCAAGAACAAGTATCCATTAACATGGATTAATGATCTATTTTATCAGCTTAGAGGAGTCGGAGTGTTCTCTAATATAGATTTGAGATCCGGATACTACCAATTGAGAGTAAAGGAATCGCTTGTGGCGAAGATAGCTTTTAGGATGAGGTATGGTCATTATGAGTTCTTAGTAATGTTGTTTGGGCTTTCTAATGCTTCTACAACATTCATAGACTTAATGAATAAAGTCTTTAAGCTTTATCTCGACCAATTTGTTGTAGTCTTCATTAATGACATTTTAGTTTACTCAAAAAACAAGCAAGAGCATGAATAACATTTGAGAATGGTTTTTCATAATCTAAGAGAAGAAAAGCTATAGGCCAAGCTTAGCAATTGTGAGTTTTGGTTGAGTGAAGTGTCTTTCTTAGGACACATAGCTTTAGCTGAAGTTATTAAAGCTGCCCACACAAGATAGAGGTAGTGATAGAGTGGAAGCCACCTAAGAACATGTAATGACCCAAAAATTCGACTCTCATGAATAGTACTTCTAAGGATAAATAGCACTTCTCGAGACCCGAGTTACACTAAGCATACCAATGGGAAGTATTAATTACAAGAGAATTTTGGCTAAAGTTTGAAGTCAATCTGAAGTCGTTCGGGTGGTTAAAAATATTAAATAAGATTTTACAGTAATGTCCTATCAATAGTGCCACAAGCAAAACTGAACCGTAAAATGAATTAAAAGTTACTCAAAATAATCCAAAAATATTTCAACTTGATACTCAAATGTTTTGAATAGTCTAATGGCTTTGTAATTAGAATTTTTGAGTTTGGGAACTTATTTTACCCAATTTTCAAGATAAAAAATAGATTAATTTTTTGGGTTATTGTTGGAACTTGGGCACAAGATTTTGAGAGAATTTAGGGTTTAAATTTAGGGAATTTTAGGGATAAGAATAGAGAAAAACTAATTTTTCTTTTAGTTATAACAATTTTTTAAAGCAAAGAAAAATAATATTTTTGAAAGCTATAAAAGGGTAAATTTTCCTTCCACCCTCACACACCACACAACACCACTCCCTCCTCCAAAAAAAACCCAAATTGCCATCCACCATTCCCTTCTCCCTTCTCTTCTTAATTTCTCTCTCCTCAGAGAGACCTATCGTGAAATCTTATATCTAAAATGACTAGCATTTCGAGACGAGTCCATGGACACCAATTTCATTCGGAACGGTAGAGTATTTCAAGAGAAAAGTTGAAAGGAAACCCGAGGTGAATATTGACACTCTCTCTCCCATGATTTATTTTTCTCCAAATTTTATTTTTCATAGGTTCCTAGGATGTCATAGAGTATGTATCTAGGCTTGGAATATTATTTCGACCTCTAGATTATTTTATATTATTTTTTGAATTTCATACCCATTTGAATTCATAGGTGAAATAACAACCCAAGCCCCCCGAGGCAAGAAGAAGGCATGAGCTGACTTTGGGGGTCTCGTACGACTCTATTAAGTAAGTGTAATCACTTTATATTGGATTAATTTCTCATTAATTATATTATATGTAATATGGCAAAATTGAAATAAATATTAATAAATGCATAGAAAATGAAATAATGCCAGAAAAATTATTTAAGACTTATAACATGTTAAATGTATAATATGTGATAACTCAGTGTGCTAGAATGTGATAAAAACCATGAAAACATGATTTTAGATATAATTACATTATATGCGCGAAAACTCGAAAATGCTATATTGTGTGTTAATGTTTAGAAATGCATGCCCATGGCATTTTTTTAGTATTGAATCATGTATAAATGATGTATTGAGTGCTAGAATGCCATAAAAGAGCTCGTTATGATAATTAGCAGCATTCTACCTATTTGTATCGTAAAGCGTGCTAGTGTGCATATAAGTGTTTTTATTGATGAATGATGTCATGTATACATAAATGCAACATGTTAATATGTTTAGAATGGATTTTTGACCTATGATGATATTTGTGTGAGTTACATGCATGATGAAGCATGAAATGGTAAATCGTATGCAAATATAGAAAATTTGCATGTTATGAACATTTGCATTGATAATTGTGTCTTCATGTGACATATTGATATGTTGAATATTTTGATCACATTACACCTCAATATACGGACCTTACGGGTGTAATGGACATCAATAGGCCTAAGTTGGCCATTTGTACATGTAAAGGCCATGCAATGGTGCATTGAGGCCAATGATAATTTTTATGTTAATATAATAGAATGAAATGTGAAATCGGGTAATTTGATATATAAGGACATGTTTAATGATGCCTATATAGTTAGACAACCTAGTTTAGATAGGTTGACCAGTCAACTAGGATTATAGCAGCTGTTAGCATATCTATGAGTATAACACCTACAAGTCATTGATTTACATGTTGACAGGCATGAGAGCATTCAGGCCTAAGATTTACTTATTGATATAGAGGAGAGCCTTCAAGCCTAAGTTACTTACCTTTGTGGTATGAGAGCCTACGAGCCTAAGTCTACTCACCTTTATGGTATGAGAGCCTATGAGCCTAAGTTTACTTACTTTTGTGGTATGAGAGCCTACGGGCCTAAGTTTACTTACCTTTTTGGTATAAGAGCCTACGAGCCTAAGTTTACTTACTTATGTGGTATGAGAGCCTACAGGCCTAAGTTTACTTACTTATGTGGTATGAGAGCCTTTAGGCCTAAGTCACACATCTTCGAATGTGCAGAGCCTTCAGACCTAAGCATTATGTTATCCAATCTTGTTTAGTTGTCTTATGGATGTGGGCATCAGTTAAACTATTAAAATGGCATAATTAAGTTTGTATGTTAAATTGGCATTAATAAGTGACCTATGAACATAATTTGGTTAATTGACTTAGAATTGGTCTCAAGATGCTTGAATAAGTTTATTACAACTCGTGTGACTATTTATAGAGCTTATATGTGTATAAACCTCAAATTACTAATATGGACAGCTATGATATGTGTTAAGGCACTTATGACTGAAAAAATAGGTATGTCATTACTTGTTGCAATGTATGAGTTCGATATGACTTTTTTACCATGTCACATGCCCTATAAATGGTTGGATAAAAAAATGGTAATTTTTGGCACAAATGTTGCATAGAGAATAGAATTTCATGCATGTGATGCCTTATACCCATTAAATGGAAATAAATTGATGATTTAATAAATGTCTTAGTAAATGTTCCATAATATGCATTATTTATGTTTGTAATATACATATTGGCATATGAGACACCAAAATGCTTAAATATGATTTTAGAACTAAAAATGACTTTGTTTACATATAAGTCACTGAAATTGGCATTTAAGTGGAGCTAACCTGAAATGGCTTATATTGAATATAACTTATGAAAAAATGCATGTGGTGAATCTATAAAACTTGAATTGGTCATGAACATACATAATATGGTATCATTTGCTATTTTTACAAGTTAAATTGATTACACCACTAAGCGAAAGCTTAGCCTACTACTTGTTTGTGATACATAGGTAATAGGGCAGCAGATTAGAGCCAAAGCTTTTGAAAGCAAAGTGCATGAAGATAACTCCTGTGTGGGTATTTTTGTAATATTTTTATAATAGTAGTCATGATGTAAATGTAATGGTATCATTAGTTGTATGCTCTTATGATCCTGGAGGGATTGGGTTTAATCTATATTTTGTAGTGGGGTTTTATATTAAATATTAGAACTATGGATTTTAATTCTATTTTCTCACATGATGTGTATGATAATTGATTAATTGCATATGCAAATGTTAATTATGAGAGCCTGAGGCTCATTGGGATATTATTGTGATTTAGAGGGTCAAGAGGAACCATTTGAGTTAGGGATGAATGTTTTGTGATATATAAAAGTGTTTTTAAGTAGGTAAAAATTTGGAAAAGTGTCCCGATACAGTCGTTATGCTGTCAAATTTTTGACACGATGACCCCCAATATTTTACCTCGATTTGCATGTTAAAAAGATTTTTAATGTGTTAGTGCATTTCTAAGTCAAGAAATGTTTTCTTACATAAAAGCTTCTAATTTTAAGGGTATTTTGGGATAACGGACTAGATATCGTTTTGCATGTGCGCATCCTTTATTCAGGTCTTATGTATAGATTAGGTAGAGGGTACGACATTTAATGGTGTCAGAGCTTCGGTTGGGGTTTCCTTAGGTGCCATGGGTTACACAAAAGCATATAGGAGTCATAATACATTTACATCAAATACAATTACATGTTTGGCTCATAATCTATTTCTATTGCCTTTAGGTATGGAACATGAGTAGTAACATGACACCAATGGAAAAAGAAGGAGTGGAAAGTCATGCTTCATTGGCTTTGGGATAAGGGGATGCATAACCTAAGTATGTGACCCCTAGTGATGCTAGACATGCTACACCTGGATAGCAAGATCCACTTGTATGGTTACAGATGATGATGGAGTCTGTTATGCTAGCGACAGTGGCTGCTATGATAGCTACTACTACTATAGCTAATGTACAGCTTGTTCCACCTTTAGTGCCACAAGAACAGTGGGCATTTCAAAGGACACATATGGAAAAATTAATTAAGAATGGGGCTGAATATTTCAAAGGAGAAGAATCAGGTGAATGCAGTAGAGTTGAGTACTGGTTGGACTAGATAGTCTGTATTATGTAGCAATTGAGATGCCCATAAGATAAGTATGTTACATGTGCCACTTTCATGCTATCAGAAGAAGCCTTAAAATAGTGGAAAGCTATCACAGAGCATAAGATAGCTGCAGACATCACCTAGGATTTCTTTCTGAAGGAATTCAAGAAGAAGTATATTACTGAGCATTAACTGGACTAAAAGGACCAAGAGTTCATAGATCTCAGACAGAGGCATAGAATGATCTCTGAATATGAGAAGGAGTTTGCTCATCTGAACCAATATGCAAAAGCAGTGGTTGCCTATAAAAAGTTTGAGAAAGGGTTGAATTTAGAGATTATGGATCAGGTCGCTCCTATTAAGATCCGAGATTTGACAGCTTTAGTAGCATCCTATCACACCTCAGAGATGGTGGAGGAGATGAAGCAGAAGTGAGACAGCTACAAAAAGAGATCACATAGGTAGGGATAAGGTAGTTCTAGGTATACATATAAGAAAAAACATAAGAGTAGTCAATCTAGGCATTATCAAGGCAAGTAGTCAGACCAATCATAGAGGTCAGGACATGGATTTAGATACAAACTTGAGCACAAACTCAGACTTAAAGTGCTCTTAGGTCCACAGTAGGTAGTGTTATGAGACTTACATGTGAGGCTTGCCACCGAAGACATCAAGGATTATGTTGGAGGCTTATACCAGGATCTTACTAGGGATATGGCTCTAAAGATCATTTGTAGAAGGATTGCCCAGTGAGACCTTATGTTCCTGCATAGAAGTAAGATAAGAGAGATTTAGGAAGCAAAGCTGGGGCTAGTCAAAAGGATAAATCAAAGAGCAGAGCTCTAGCAAGGTAGTAACCACATGAGCTAGAGAAGAGTCAAAGGCCACTAATGTTATTGCGAGTACATTTCATATATTTGATTTACCTTGTTTGGCACTAATAGACCCAGGGTTAACACATTATTATATCTACACTACATGGGTTATAGATTGAGGGTTAGTGTTAGATGACCTTAGCTTTGATATGATGGTTAGTAACCCAATAGGACAACATGTTATAGTGAACAAAGTATATAGAGACTGTCCATTATCAGTGTAAGGACAAGTTTTTCCTATAGATCTCATTAAATTGCCGTTCAATGAGTTTAACCTTGTCTTAGGCATGGACTAGTTATCTAAGTATCATTCCATGGTAGACTGTAAGAGGAAGAGGATTATGTTACAAGTAAGTGACGAGTCAGAAGTGATAGTGTTGGGTGAAAGATTAGATTATATGGCTAATGTAGTATCAACCACTATAGCTAGAAGAATGTTACAGAAGGGTTGTGAAGCTTATCTTGCTTATGTGGTTAACACCACAAAGGAAATTTTTAAAGCAAGTTGATTCCTATAGTTGCTAAGTTTAGGGATGTTTTCCTAGAGGAGTTACCTAGTTTGCCACTAGAATGGGAGTTAGAGTTTGGCATTGAGGTTATGCCAGGTGCGGTGCCAATTTCTATAGCTCCATACAGAATGGCTCTTGCGGAACTAAAAGAGTAGAAGGTTCAATTGCAAGAGCTTCTAAACAAGGGTTTTATAAGACCGAGTGTTTCACCATAGAGAGCACCGGTTCTATTTTTCAAGAAGAAAGATGGTTCTCTAAGCCTTTATGTGGATTATAGATAGTTAAATAAAGTCACCATTAAGAATAAGTATCCTTTACCA
>CANXYI011217690.1:0-12056 GCA_948208565.1 Hura crepitans
TATAAGCTCTTGAGCATAAGGACTAAGCTTCATGAAATCTCTCTCATAGCCTATAGTTGTGGACTTACATTGCTTTAAGTATAAAAACATCTTCTTACTTTCATCAATGAAAAGATCACCACTGTACTTCTTCTTGAACTCTTGTAAAAAGAACTCTTAGGTTCTGTGCTCTGTTGGTACTATATTCATGGTTGTATACCATTATTGGTAGGCTTTTTCCTTTAGCAATGATACTACACACACCAAACTCTCTTTTGGAGTACACTGTAACTATTCTAACACTCTTTTAGTAGATTTTAACCAATATTCTACTATTATGGGGTCCTCCTCTTTTCTCCCATGAAACACCTCTATACCATACTTTTGTAGCTTATCTACATAAAGCCTCTACAAAATACTAGGACTGGAGGTAGTGGTAGAGGTGGTACTAGCTGAGGTATCGCTTTCATCACTCATCTAAAAATCTTTGTAATGTGCTGGTAAAGAGCCTTATGTCCTGGGGCTAGCTGTATGTTTATTAATAGAAATGGTACTAAAGAAGGAATATGGCTACCCTTTTTTTCCTCTTTACTAAACTACTGAAGGGCTTATGGTGTGTCTGAGGACATCCTCTTGTAATATTAACTAGCTTGGTTAGGCAAGCACAAGCACTAAGATTCAAGTATAACTTCACTTTATAACTGGCTTGTCAAAATAACATCAACCTAGAACCATAAACTAGCTCTAATACCATAATGTAAAACCCCTATTAGGGAGCTATTTATAATCTAAAATTCTATCTATAATTAAAAAAAGTGTCACTAATTATGAAGAGTAAGCCTTAAACATTTTGGACATATCAAAGAAAAATCGATATAACTTACTCTCTTATACAAAACACAAAATTCCACTTGGTAAAGAAATTTTACAAAAAAAAAAACAAATATTAATATTCATTCATATAGGGCTCACCCCTATTACATTATTCCTACATTTGTTAAAATCTCGAGAACACAACTAGATGACCTTCCTTAAAGGAAAATGTCAACTAGGACTTACCCTATCCTTTCACGACACCTATTAACTTATTTACATATACTTCTCTTAGACATCCACATACACACATCCAAGTAAGCAAATCATTCACAATTTATCTACTCATGGTAATAGGGTATTTAAGTGCCAAATATACATGCACAACTAGAAAATTATGCATCTTTCTTGTTATTGTCATGCCATTTGCACAATAAGTACTATAAATAAGAAGGGATTATAAATGTACACAAAAAAAAATCCTAATACTTGAAACCCTAATGCTTGCCCTTTGTACACCTTGCCAAAATTATACCTTTACTATTTGTTTTCTAGCTTCTATACCCATTTCATTGAGCAAGTATGCCTAATGGTACTCTAATATATCCACATCTCATAATATCATAAGTAAAATCTAGATTCTCAATTTAAATTGTTTTAAAATAAAATGGCCTACTAGTGATGCAATAAATAGAGTGTGTATGAATTAAATTCTAAAAAGCATGCAGTGTTTACTTTGATAAGATTATAAGATAGTTGATTAAGTTTAATATAATGTACTATAAAGTGTTTGTGTTGTGTAGCTATGCTATGCTATTGTGTTCTTATTTATGACTAGGCTCCTGTTAATCTAGCATGTTATCATAGAAATGTACTCTTAGATGTTTTATATTTGAGTGTATTGAAATTTTGTTTAGGTCAATGTTATTTACACTACATCTCATCATAATTATTTTTCTTCCTTATTTATTGGTAACATTAGTTTATATGTACTTTATAATATTCTAGTTATATACTTATGCATGTCGAAATTAAAATTCCTAATTTCATTTTAGAGTTAATCTAATTGAGGTTGTATAGAGCTAAGGGTAACACTCTCAAAATAACTAGAAGGAAAGGTAAATAGGGCTGAAAAACTATAAGCTAAAAATTTACTGACAAGGATGGGCTCACCCATTACCTTGCCACCTTTGTATTGTAAGCTACAAAGTGTCTATAAGCTAAAAAAAATATCAGTGCCCATGGCCACTATCACTATGAATAACTCATATGGCACTTGTTCTAAAGTGCAATTATTACATATTTGCATAAATCCCTCTCTTACATGCAAAGGCTACACTAACTTGATCCTATTAGGTTTACCATAGGCTCCGGGTTTTTAATCTAATTCTTTAAAATCTAGCTTTCTTAAGACATACATAATATTCTCCCTCTATTAACTTATTGACTTACCTTTGTTTGATTCATTTTGTTATATTCTTTCATCATGCAATTTTTAAAACTAGTTATCTAAGCTAAGTTATTGCACACATGACACATATGTGAAATATACTATCTAAAGTATGTGGTAGCACACAAATGTATCCCATTTTAACTTAATTAAGCTGCATTTATCTATTACTATAGTTAAAGACTAGAGTTAACTATGTTTAACTTATTGAAGTACCCAACATGTTAGGCCTACATGAGTGACATCATGGTAAATGCATTTTTAATATAATGTTTAAATTATGTGTCCTAGTGCTAAACCTCAACTCGTGCTTGACATTTAAATATACAATTATAGTCAATATGTCACATAACAAGTGTTATGCAAACTTATAAACATACTTAATGTAAGATAAGTATTCATTGATTTAATTAATTGCAATGGCCTTTTAATACTTAACGTAATTTATGAGATTAGGAGATAGTGGAGTACATACTCTATATTCTTTCGGTTGCACACATCTCAACTCATACCTTCTTCTTACCTTTGTTTTGAATCAGATTTGCCTTGCTTCTATCTCTAGTTCATCATTTCATCCTTATCATCTGCATACCCCTTTTTCTCAACTTCATTCGATTATATCTTGCCAAGAATTAATTTCTCTATTGCTATAATCATTTTGTCAACATTATGATTTAGTAGCTTTTGCTGTCACTAACATTTCCTTATGAAATTGAATGGTTCCTTTCCATTGCCTACTATAAAATTTGTAACTCTAAATAGCTCACATTGTTAACATCTACTTCCCTCAAAGTACACATATTTTATGCTGTAATGCACTAATATTGTGAGTCATAGAGTGCTGCTACTTTAAGTGTAAGGTACTGGTATTTTAAGCACTTCTATAACTAGCTTCTATTGCTAGCAATTCCAATTATAGTAGTAACAACTGTTGTCCATGTTTTATTATCATCATTATTCCTTTTGGGATCTACATAGGACTTTTGATAATCTACTATAGCTTTCAAGTAGTCTCTAATGATTCTTACCTTCTTTTTAGCTTGTCTTATCAATTATGGCACCTCCAGCTTTTTTTTAATCAACTTTATCTAACATAAAGGGGTTTGGCATTTTCTCATGTACAACACTTAATATGGAGCAATTTGTAGACTTGTTTGATAACTATTATTATAGGTAAGCTCTACTAGAGGAAGATACTTTTCCTAACTTCTTGCAAAATCTAGCACACACCCTTTAAGCATATCCTTAAGTACTTAGATTACCTTAATCCCATCTATTGCCACCACATACCCTAAAAATGTAATATCTTTCAACTAAAAATCACATTTGCTTAGCTTTGCATATAATTGTGTTTCTTTCAAGGTCTACAACACCAATCTCAAATGCTTATCATGCTCCTCTGTAGACTTGGAGTAAGACAAAAAATCATTAATAAATACTACTACAAATTAATCAAAGTAGTTATGAAAAATTCAACTCATTAGGTCTATAAAGGTAGCTAATACATGTTAACCCAAACAAAATTACTAAAAACTTGTAGTGCTCGTACCTCATTTTAAAAGCAATTTTTGGTACATCGACCTTCTTTATCTTTAATTGATGGTATCTTAACCTTAAATTAATTTTGGAGAACACATTTTGTCCCTTCAGTTGATCAAATAAGTCATCAATTCTAGGTAGTGGGTGTCACTTAATTCAACTACCTATAATCAATACACAACCTTATAGTCCCATTTGTCTTCTTCATGAACAATACTAGGGCATCCTAGGGAGAAATACTAGGTCAAATAAAACCCTTGTCTAGTAGTTCTTACAACTATTTTTTTTAACTCTTTTAGCTCTATGGGGCCATTCTATATTGGATTATGAATATAGGAGTAGTCCCATGGATGACCTCAATCCCAAATTCTACTCCTCATTCTAGTGGCACCCTAGTAGTTCCTCTACAAATACCTCAGGAAAGTCTCATACAATAGGTATATTTGTTATGCCTTTTCCCCAATTTAAAGCTGTAATATACATACTTAATAAGCCTTACACCCTTGCTTAACCCACTTCCTAATAGTAGTTGCTAAAATAATACCCAAAGGTAACTAAGATTTCTCTTATTGAACTATTATCTCTTTTCCCTTACCTCTTTTAAAGGTATTTGCTCTTGTTCACAATCTACTACTACTTGATGTCTTAATAACCAATCCATTCCTAAAATTATATCAAACTCTTGAAAGGTTAATTTAATAATGTTACTCAGGAGCTCTACTTTATGAATTCATATTGAACACTTTCTAGTAATCTGATTTACCACAACATAGTCTTCTATAGGATTTGCCAACATTACATTAAAGTCTAAGGTCTTAACCATTAGTAACTTCTCAAGAAAAATAGGTATATAGATGTAGGAATGGGTAAAACTAGTATCTACTAATGCATAGACATCAATGCCATCGATGGAAAAAGTACCTCTAATAAAATTAGGAGTGTCTACTTCCACTCTAGCTCTGATCATGTATACTCTTGCTAGTGCCCTCGCCTTAGGTTCATTTATAGATTTTGAAAGAGTCCCTTAGCTATCAACCCTTGAGACCACTCTACCTTTACCTCTACCACATAATGTCATAAGAACTACACCTTTAGATGACACTTTTGTACCTGACCTTCCTTATGGGTAGTCTCTTAAAAAATGACCAGAGGAGCCACACTTGAAACATCTCTCTACACCATGTACAAATCAAAAAAGTCTCCTTTGCCTAATCCTATTATACTGCCACTAAAGTGGTCGTCTTACCCTTAGGTCTAATACCTATGCTCTATCCTATCCTTGGTGCTATTTGTATAGACTGACCCTCTATTTTTGGTATAGTACTTTTAAACTTTTAGCTAGTACTCTAAGAAGGTTATCCCCACACTAGACTCCTTTTCTCTTGACATTTTTGGCATTTAATATGATATTTACCCTTTACTTTTTTATAACTCAAGGTAGCCTCCACTAAAGCAAAGAAAAAGGGGTTAATTGCTAACAATCTCTATATCTCATTATCCAGTTTTTATTTTAACCTTTTACATCTAGCCTCCTCAGTAAGTATAAGCTTTTGAGCATAATGACTAAGCTTTACGAAATCTCTCTCATAGCCTATAGTTATGGACTTGCCTTGCTTTAAGTATAAAAACTCTTTCTTACTTTCATCAATGTAAAGGTCACCAGTGTACTTCTTCTTGAACTACTGTAAAAAGAACTCCTAGGTTTTATGCTCTACTGGTATGATACTCATGGTTGTATACCATCATTGGTAGGCTTCTTCCTTTAGCAATGATACTACACACACTAAACTCTCTTTTGGAGCACACTATAACTATTCCAACACCTTTTTAGTAGATTTAACCAATATTCTACTATTACAAGGTCCTCCCCTTTTCTCCCACAAAACACCTCTATACCATACTTTTACAACTTATCTTCATGAGGCCTCTATAACTACTAGGACTAAAGGCAATGGTAGAGGTGGTACTAGCTAAGGTATGGCTTTCACCAATCATCTAAAAATCTTTGTAATGTGCTGGTAAAGAGCCTCATGTCTCGAGCCTAGCTACGGGTTTATTACTAGAGATAGTACTAATGAAGGAACATGGCCACCCTCTTTTTCCTCTCCATTAAACTACCAAAGGGCTTATGGTGTGTCTGAGGACATCCTCTTATAATATTAAGCAATTTGGTTAGGCAAGTAGAAGCACCTAGATTTAAGTATAACTTTACTCTATAACTAGCATATAGAAATAACATTAACAAAGACCATAAATCATCTCTAATACCATAAATGTAAAAAACTTATTTATAAGCTGTTTGTAATCTAAAAATCTATCTATAATAAAAAAAAGAGGGTCACTAATTACTAAGAGTAAGCTTTAAACATTTTACGTGTATCAAAGAAAACTGACAGAACTTACTCTCTTATACAATACACAAAATTCCACCTATTAAAGAAATGTTACAAAAAATAATATTAATAATAATTCCTATGGGGCTCACCTTGTTACATTATTCTTGCATCTATTGACAACTTAAGAACATAACTAAATGACCTTCTATAAAGGAAAATGTCAACTAAGACTTACCCTATCCTATCATAACACCTGTTAACTTATTTATATATACTTCTCTTAGACATCTACATACACATATCCAAGAAAGCAAATCATTCACAACTTATCTCCTTATGGTAATAGGGTATTTAAGTGCCAAATATATATGCACAACTAACAAATTATATATCTTTCCTATTATTGTCATACCATTTGCATAATAAGTACTTTAAACAAGAAGGGATTATAAATATACATAGAAAAAATCTTGATGCTACAAACCTTAATGCTTTCCCTTTGTGCACCATGCCAAAATTATACCTTTACTATTAGTTTTTTAGCTCTTATAACTTGATTAGGGCAAAAACTTATTACGCTAAGCCAGTATGCCCAGTGGTACTCCAGTATGTCCACATCTCATAATATCATGTGAAAAATATAAATTCTCAATTTAAATTGTTTTAGAATAAGGTGGCTTACTAGTGATGTAATGACTAGAGTGTGTAATTAAATTCTAAAAAGCATGTAGTTTTTACTTTGATGAGCTTATAAGATAGTTGATTACATTTATTATAACGTACTATGCAGTGTTTGTGTAGTGTAGCTATGCTATGGTATTGTGTTCTTATTTATGACTAGGTCTGTGTTAAGTTAGCATGCTCTGATAGAAATGCACTCTTAGATGTTTTACATTTTAATGCACTAAAATCTTGTTCAAGTCAATGTTATTTACACTACATTTGGTTATAATTATTTTTCTTCTTTATTTGCAGGTAACATTAGTTTATAAGCACTGTATAATAATCTAGTTATATGCTTATACATGTCCAAATTAAAATTCTTAATTTTATTTTAGAGTTAATCTGATTGAGGCTGTATAGAGCTAAGGGTAAGGCTCTAAAAATAACCGAGAAGAAAGGTAAATAGGGTTGAAAAACTATAAGCTAAAATCTTTTTGACAAGGATAGGCTCACCCATTACCTTGCCACTTCTATATTATAAGCTCCAAAATGTCTATAAGCTAAAAAATATTAGTTGCCTTGGTCACTATCACTATAAATAACTCATATGACACTTGTTTTGAGCTATAATTATAATAGATCTATATAAATCCCTTTCTCAGATGCAAAAGCTACCCTAACTTGGATCTTGTAAGGTTTACCATAGGCTCTAGGTGTTTAATCTAATTCCTTAAAATCTAGCTTTCTTAAGACATACATAATATTCTTCTTCTGTTAAGCTATTGACTTACCTTTATTTGATTCATTTTGTTATATTATTTCATCATGCTATTTTTAAAACTAGTTATCTAACCTAAGTTATAACACACATGACACATATATGAAATATGCTATCTAGAGTATGTGGTAGCACACATGTATCCCATTTTCACTTAATTAAGTTGCATTTATCTATTACTACTATTAAATACTAGAGTTAACTATGTTTAACTTATCGGAGTACCCAAAATGCTATGCCCATATGAGTGACATTATGGTAAATGCATTTGTAATATGATGTGTAAATTTTGTGTCCTGGTGCTAAATCTCAACTCGTGTCTAACATTTAAATATACAATTATTGTCGTATATGTCACACAATGAGTGTTATGCAAACTTATAAAAATACTTAATTTAAGGTAAGTATTCCTTGATTTTATTTAATTGAAATGGCTTTTTAGTACTTGATGTAATTTATGAGATTAAGAGATTATGGAGTACATACTCTATATTCTTTTAGTTGCACACATCTCACCTCATACCTTCTCCTTACCCTTGTCTTGAATCGGATTTGCCTTACTTCTATCTCTAGTTCTTCATTTCTTCCTCATCATCTACATATCCTTTTTCTCAACTTCATTCGATTATATCTTGCCAAGAATGAATTTCTCTATTGCTATAATCATTTGTCAACATTCTAATTTTAGTAGCTTTTGCTATCACTGGCATTTCTTTACAAAATTCAATGGCTCTTTTCCCTTGCCTACTACAAAATTTACATCTCTAATAGCACCATTGTTGGCATCTACTGCCTATAAAGTACACATATTTTATGTTGTAATACACTAATACTACGAGTCATAGAGTGCTACTACTTTAGGCTTTAAGGTACTAGTATTTTAGGTGCTTCTATTACTAGCCATTCCAAATATAATAGTATCAACTATTGTTCATGTTCTACTATCATTATTGTTCTCTTCACAAAATTAAATTGTAATGCCTATGCTCTAGGGCTTCAAGAACAGTGCTCAAGACTCAAAAAGGGCCCTAGCGTGTCGAGTCACTAGCATAAATCTCGAGGCAGGGCATGATTCCCAATGAATTTCAAAGGCTTGAAAAAAGGTGAAAATTACCTCAATAAAAATTTTAGCAAAACCAATAAATTAATTTGAGTCATACACTAGTAAGTTATGGACTCGAATCACGTCAGGCCAGGGATAACTCGGGATATGCCTAGACAGACCCAAAACTAGTGGACCCTAAAGCTTAAAAATTGGACTGAGTCTAGTGGTGAAGGAATTTTTTAAATCAGAGGTTGTTTGCAAATTTTCTTGATTTTTGAGGTTGGCATGAAAATTAAGGCTATCTGAAAACTACCCTATCAAAGGAATTGGGCCACAAAAATTTATGAGCATGAAATTAGGATTAAAAGAGGAATTTTAAAACAAACGGCACAATATTTCAATGCCATTTGGGATTTTTCGGGTTTTCAACAAAACTACGATTTCCCTAAAATTTTTCTAGCCTAGTTAGAAAAAGAATTTAGGTTGTGAAACTTTTTAGGACTCTAATTGAATGTATTTGAGGATTTTAGAAAAAAACATGACAATTTTTAGAGCTTCGAGCATCCATGGAAAATTCCCAAAATTCTACCGCAAATCGAGTTGTCGTGAAATATTCGTTTTTCAATTATGGTACTTCTCGATGGAATTTCATTGCAAAATTTTGTAGACATGAAATTAAGGTCAAATGATGATTTTAGAAACAAATGGTGCATTTTTTTTGATAACCGTGTGATTTTTAAAAAATTCCTGAAGTTAGCAGCCCTTATGTTCAGGAA
This sequence comes from Hura crepitans, assembly GCA_948208565.1. NCBI lineage: Eukaryota > Viridiplantae > Streptophyta > Magnoliopsida > Malpighiales > Euphorbiaceae > Hura > Hura crepitans. The sequence continues at coordinate 9,380 of CANXYI011217690.1, forward strand.
TTCGAATTCTGGGGTGTTCAAAAACGCTATAACATGAATCTAGCATCCCCTAATCCCACTTAGCCACTAAACCATGTGACCAAACTTTGTGGCACCCATTTGTGCACCCATTTTCACTAAATAACAATTTTCAATTACCCATTTCCTTCTCTTTCCTTACCATATGTACCATTTTCCTTTTTACTAGTCACGTCCTCCTTCTTTCACCTATGTTTTAGCATTCTTCTTTTGTATCTTTATCTAAATATCACCTAAAGATAGCCATCTAAGTAGAGAGCTTAAGATTGAAGGTGGAGGAATCCACAAAGAGTAAAGAAATGCAAGAAAAAGCCAATAAGGGAGAATTGCTTAAGGGGTAAGCACAACTATCTTTGTCTTTCTTTTCTAGATTTTGGTGGTTTAGATGGTTCATGACTCTTCTAATTCTGGAATTTACATATAGGAGAGGGAGGAACTTCACATGTTACAAGGTAATCTTACATGGGGCATGGAGGATGGCTAACATAAAGAAATGGGAGGAGGAAGAAGAGGTTATGGGATTTGAGGGAAGTAATCACCTACTGGAATTATAGGTATTTAAATTTAAAGTAATTAAAAGTATGCCTTCTTGCTTAGTTAATGGAAAGTTACAACTTAAGATGTCTGAAATTTTTAGTTGAGTAAATATGCTTGAGTTGTTGTCGTGTAGCATTTGTTTGTGTTCTTTATTTTATTGCATTTGATGAATAATTTTGGTGATGAAGGGGCTATGTCCATGTAAAATTCACTTGAAATTCAATAGCTAAGGGATGTAGGAATTAAAGGGATCGGTGGGACATATGTTGTGAAGGTGTAAAGTGTAGCATGACATTTTAGAGGGGAGGTCAATATTTCTACTTTGAGGAAGATGGCATGAATTATGGGTGAAAAGTTCATTGAAATAATGACTGTGAGGGGCTAGAATCCAAGTTGCCATGAGTGTGTGTGTATATCTAGTTGTTGCCTTGGGCATGAGAGTAGGAAATTCTAGGTTTTCTATGGCGTGAGGGGCTATTATGCATTATATTGTGTGAAGGATAATTCTTTTGTAGTAACATGGTGGAGGTGTGTGTGTGTATGCTGTGAATGTAAGGGTGATACATGGTAATTATTAGCATGTAATGTATAAGGGTAGTGTGAAATAAAAGTGATAAGTGTGAGTGAACTATGGGGAAATTTGCTAGTATTGTGAAATTTAAATTGTGACTTCTATGTATACATTATAAAATGGATTAAGATTGTTCTTAAGTCACTTGTTGAGGTATAAAAGCTAAGCACGTATGAGATAGGATACATATACATATATGTAGATATATATATGTTAGGAAGAACACTTAAGACATGTGTGTGTGTATAAATAAAATGTGGGTGGTTGCTTAGGAATAAAGGCATATAAATCACCTTTAAAAAGGACTAAGCCAAAATATGATTAAGAGGCCTAAAGTGGGTGATAAAGTGGAGGTAACACAAGAATCATGAAAGAAGTTAAGCATCGTATGGAAAAAGTTATCTAGGTGGTAAATCAACTAAGTCGTGCATGGATTACATATGTATCTACTTGAGGTTAAAAGTTGACATATATATTTAATGAAAATGCATATGGGGTAAATTAATGTTGGTACATAGGAACACTATCATTAAAAAAGTTTAATTCTATGTTGTTCGGGTTATACATAATCTATTTATGAGAACAATAAAATTAAAATAATAAGAATTATATTTCATTAAAGTAACCAAGTGGCTTATGCTTGGAAGTAGAATAAAATAATAATTGAAATATGGAATGTTGATAAGATATGGGAAAAATTTTAATGAACCTTATGTAATGCATATATTTGATAAAGTACACAGAATAAACATGTTATGGTTTAAGTTATTTGATAAAATTTAGTTAATATAGATGTTTAAATTAGCATTGAGCGAATGTAAGGATTGTGGTCATAATGAATAAAAATAAGCTTGAAGAAAGAACTTAAGAAATTGTTGTGTTGAGACACAGCATAAACTAAGATTAAGTTGAAATGCCATAAAATGTTACCTAAATGTGAGCCAAAAATAAATTAAGCTAGGATATAATTTATATTTACTAGTGTTTAAGGGATCACATAATCCTATAAAAAAAGAAAGAAATTTAAAATGGAAAGTAATTTAATTAAAAAGTTAAAGACCTTATATCTTTACGATGATGGGATTTGAAATTTTCTAACCACCTAGGAATATAAATAAATTTGGCTTCGGGCCTATGACAACATGAACTTAAGATATCTAAGCCTATGAAAGCAAATTGTTAACATAGCCTAAGGCATAAAAGATGCCTAGAATGGGATGGTTATAAGCCTATGAAATTGTAAGAAATAGTAACGGCTATGGGCCTATGTTAGTGATAAATACCCAAGACGTGACTTATGACTATCCCAAGAAAAAGGACTGTTCCAGACTTAGTCAAACATTACTAATAAAGTTGATAACATAAGAAGTGGTAATATTAAAAAAATAGCTCTGGACATATTTATGAATTAAATTTAAGTTAGGCTTATAAAAATGGACTTAAAATTATCTGACAAGACCTAAATATGACCTGTAACTATCTAGGTCAATTTCCAACTATCAAAATACATTCGTATCTATCTGTTAACCACTTCTAGATGTTATTAGATGA
>CANXYI011217705.1:0-10118 GCA_948208565.1 Hura crepitans
ACACAATGCCATTTCCATGTAACTTAGGCCATTATACACCTTGGACATGTCTCGGCCACACTAAGTGTACATAGACACAAGCCTTATTCATCACTTTCATTAACTACACCTATAACACCATCACTAATAAGCTAATTGCCACACAAATTACCATTTTAACTCACCATATACCTAGCCTACATGCTAAGCAACCTCTCAGCTGCACCAAGGCCTATTACCACCACTCTTAACTTCACCACATACACTTATAATTCATATATTATCCATGTCAAGCACCTTAGAAACCATGCTAAACTCACCTTAATAAGTCATATACACATTTAAACCATCATGCTTACCTCTCAACCAAATAATAACCAAGCCCCTCTATACATTATTTTCACTAAATTACAATTCTAAACATACATTCCTTACATAATTAACATAAGTACATGCCTACCTCACCATTACATACACTTTAGCTATGTTTGCCATTATTTTCATACATGATTTCTACACCTATGACACTTGAAATTCAAGGTCCATGGTTTAAATGCCTTAAATCACATACCTCTCTACTAAAAGAAGCTTATTCCTCAGTTCAAGCTTGAAAAAGGCCTACTTTAACTTGAATTTGCCTTCACTCCAATACATGCCACCTTCCATTTCAAAAATCCTTAAAACATCACAAAAAGTCCCCAAATCAAATTTTAAGACTATAGGCATTCTTAGAACCATAAAGTCCTCTAGGAAATAAATTAAAAAAGAAGAAAACATATACATATAAGAAGTTGATTCCTGGCACCCTTTTGATGGAACCTTAGTGAGTCATTGAATTTTCTTGAGCTTTATACACTCCTATGGCTTAAAATTCCATCACAAATTAATTCATAACACATTAAAATGATTTTTAGTTGCAATTGAGAAGAGAAAAGCTGAAAAGAGACAACAAAAATGGTAGAAGCAATAGGGGAATGGTGTCAAGATGATGAAGGAAAAAAGGAGATGGTGAGTGGGGTGGTGAGTGGCTAAGCCCATGTGGAAACTTAGATGTCAATAGGGGGTTCATATTGATGCTGAGGTGGTATGAGTAGGGTCAAATGGCACTTAAGCATCCCAAAAAAACTCAATTTAAATAGAAACTTTGGTAAATTTTTAAAAATAACACATACCTTTAAAAAATCATCATGTTTGTTTTTAAAAATCCTTGATTAGTTTTATGTAGAGGCTGATAAACTTTCACAGCCAATTTCCATTGATAGGAGAGTTAACCAACTACATCGATTTATGTGCAAAGCTCAAAATTAAGGATATTTGCAAATAACCTCAGAATTCAAAAATTCTTTCACCAATGGACTCAAAAAAATTTTTAACCTTTAGGGTATCGTATTTTTAGTGATGTTCGAGCATATCTCGAATAATTCTTGCCCTCACTCTATATAAGCCTAAAACCCATTAGGTTACAACATAAAATAATTTATTGGTTCTATTAAATCTTTAAATTAAATTAATTTCTTCATTTTATGGCCCTTCAAAGTTTCATCACTAGTACCCTTACCTCGAGTCTTGTGAATGTAATTTGACACTTTTGGAACATTTTTTGACTTAATGGTACTGTTTATGGAGCCTCGAGTTATGGGTATTATAATTCTTCCCCTCATAAGAAATTTCACCCTTGACATCACCTAAAGTGAATAAGTGTGGATACTGAGCCATTATCTACTCTTCGGGCTCCCAAGTTGCTTCTTCTACATTATGATGCCTCTAGAAGACTTTAACCAAAGGAATGGCTTTATTCCTTAATTTCTTCACCTATTCAGCTAGTATATGTTTTAGTTCTTCTTCACAGCTCAAGTCTAATTATATTTCAATATCTACTATTAGGACTATGTGGGAGGGATCTAATCTATATTGCCTTAGCATTGAGACATGAAACATATCATGAATTTGTGATAATTTATATGGCAAAGCTAGCCTGTATGCTAGAGTTTCCACTCTTTTTGTGATTTCATATAGCCCAATGAATCTAGGGCCCAATTTCCAATTTTTCCCAAATTTGAGGACCTTTTTCCATAGAGATACCGTTAAGAAAACTTTCTCGCCAATATCGTATTCAATATTCCTCTACTTTAGATCAGCATAGGATTTCTGCCTATAAGCTGTAGCTTTTAAATTTTCTCTAATAACCTTAACCTTTTCATTTGCAATACTAATCAGATTAACTCTTGAGATCTTATTCTCCCCAATCTCACTCTAGCATAAAGGAGTTTTACACCTTCTACCATTTAGTTCTTTATATGGGGCCATGCCCAAACTAGTCTAATAGCTGTTATTATAGGCATACTTAACTAGATGCAAATATTGATCCTAGCTGCCTTTAAATTCAATGGCATAGCTACATAACATATCCTCAAGTACTTGTATCACCCTTTCTGATTGTCTATCTATATAAGGATGAATGGTTCTACTATAGGTCAATTTAGTACCTACGGCTTCATGTAATTTCTTCCAAAACTTAGAAGTGAATCTAGGATCTCTATAAAAAATGATTACCATAGTTACAACATAAAGTTTGACAATCTCATCAATATATAATTTAGCCAACCTTTCCCATGAGTAGTCCATTCTAATAGGGATAAAGTGAGTTGTCTTAGTTAGACTATTAATAATCACCTACATAGCATCACATCTACCTTTGGTCATAGGAAATCATATTACAAAGTCCATTGTCACCTTTTTCAACTTCCATTATGGTATTGCTATAGGATCTAGCAATCCAAAAGGAACCTGATGTTCAGCTTTTATATGCTAGCATGTTAGACATCTAGCAACATATTATGCCATATCTCTCTTCATATCTAACCACTAACAATGAGGCTTCAGGTCTAAATACATCTTAGTACTACTAGGGTGTCTAGAATAAGGATCATATGCCTTCTTAAGTATCTATAACCTCAAGACATCTGTACTAGGTACATATAACCTACCCTGATAATACAGACATCTATCCTCACTCAAGTTAAATCCTGGTGCTTTCCCCTCTTTAACGTTACTTACCAGCTGCATCAGTGACTCATCTCTACCCTATGCCTCCTTTATTTGCCATCTCAAATTTGGTTTAATCTATAACTCAACCAACACAGCATTCTTTTTAATGTACTCAATCTAGCATTCGTAGATCTTAAAATCACCATGAATTTCCTGCTCAAAGCATCTACCACCACATTAGCTTTCCTCAGGTGGTAATCTATTAAGTAGACATATAACTTAATCAGCCCTAGCCATTTTCTCTACCTCAAGTTCAATTCTTTCTAAGTTTGGAGGTATTTCAAACTCTTGTGGTCTATGTAGATGTAACATTTCTCACAATACAAGTAGTGCCTCTAAATTTTCAAAGCAAAAATAATGGCAACTAGCTCCAAGTCATGAGTAGGATAATTCCTCTTATGTGATTTTAACTACTTTAAAGCATAGGCTACTACCTTTCCTTTTTGTATCAGCACACACCCCAAGCCATTAAGTGAGGCATCATTGTACACCACAATATCCTTACCTTGTTCAAGTTAAATCAAGATAGGGGCTTCTATCAACATCTTCTTCAACTTCTCAAAACTCGCTTGACATTTGTCATCCCACTAAAATTTCAAATTCTTTCTAATCAATCTAGTTAAAGGAGCTATAATAATGGAAAATCCCTTCATAAACCTCTTGTAGTTTCTAGCTAATCATAGGAAACTCCATATCTCTATTGCATTCCTAAGAGGTTCTTAATCTAACATTGCTCTGATCTTGGTGGGTTCTACTCTAATGCCTTTTGCTGACACTATGTGTCTTAGAAAAGACACTTTAGTCAGCTAAAATTCACACTTACTCATTTTAGCATATAGTTATTTCTCCCTTAGAGTCTGTAACATAACCCTGAGATGTTGTTCATGTACCTTCCTAGTTTTAGAGTATATCAAAATATCATCAATGAACACTATGACAAACTGATCTAAGTAAGGTTGAAATATTTTGTTCATTAAGTCTATGAAAGCTGCTGGGGCATTGGTGAGACCAAATGGGTTCACTAAGAACTCATAATACTTGTATCTACTTCTGAATTCAATTTTAGGAATATTAACTTCCTTGACTCTGAGTTGATGGTATCTAGATCTCATGTTGACCTTAGAAAATACACCTGTACCTCTTAACTGATAAAAAAGGTCATCTATTCTAGGCAAAGGATATTTATTTTTCACTATCACCTTATTCATCTATTTATAATCAATACACAGTTGAAGTGAGCCATCTTTCTTCCTTACAAACAATACTAGTGCCCTCTAATGTGAAACATTAGGTCTGATAAAACCCTTATCAAATAGTTCCTGCAATTGCACCTTCAATTCCTTTAATTCAATAGGTGTCATTCAATAAGGAGTAATAGAAATAAGAGTTGCACTTGGATACACCTCAATTTCAAAATCAAGATCTTACTATAGAAGTAACCCTAGCAACTCATCAGGAAACACATTAGCAAACTCAAACACTATTTGAATCTGTTCAAGCATTAGGGTGAAAGCATTAGTGTCAATGACATGTGTTAAGTAAGCTTCGCATCCTTTTTGAATGAGTTTCTGTGCTATAACAGTCGAGATAAGGTTATTCATAGAGTTTCCCTCACCCACAACTGTCACTATATGTCCTTATATAGTTTAGAGGGTTAGTCTCTTATTTTTATGGTTAAGTACAACTTGATGTTATCACATCAATTCCATGGAAAGGTAATTCAATTAAATCCATAAGAAATAGACATTCCTATATTACTAAATAACACTACCTATATACCATGTTCACTTTCACACTTTGTCCTGTAGGATTACTAACTTGTATGTCTATGTTCACATGCTCATATTTTAGTCCTCTATCAAGTGCCAATGTGGTGCATACCTATGAATGTGTGGATCCTAGGTCTATTAAAGCTAAAACTAGAACATCAAGTAAATAAAAAGTACTATTTACGACGTCTAGTGCTGCTACCTTTCCTCTTGCTCTAATGGTATACTGTCTAGCTAGGGCACGAGCTTCTAATCTGGTCCTCTAACTTAGACTAGGTTAATCCCCTCTACTCTACCTCTAACCTCTATTATGAGGTATAACTATGGATACCTAAGCATGAGCACCCTCGAGCTGTCACTGAGGACACTCTCTTTAAAAGTTGTCCTTGGCACCACAAGTAAAACACTTTCCCCTTATAGCCAACCTACACTACCCTTAGTGCCTTTTGTGACAAGTATTATAGGTCAGGGGTCCATTTCTATTACTTGGTAGACCAGAAGTACTACTAGCTCTTGGAGGTAATCGGGGTGTAGTTGTATAAGCTTGCCTAGATCTCTGAGATTGTATCTATCTCTATGCCTGGTTTATAGACTGAGACTAAGATAGTGCTTCTCTTTTTCTCTTACAGTCATCTGGGTTACACTGGACTGCCCTATAGTAAATTGTCTCTTTCTCTAAAAGAAGTCTCTCTTCTCTTATATAATCTCTTTCATATCATATGCAGATGCCACTGATACAACAAAATCTATTACCCTCAATTTTGCTATCTAAATCCTCAACTCCACATTTAACCCTTTTAGAAAATTTCTTACACTTTTCCTCTTTATTTGGAATGAACTCCTCTGCATATATAATCAATTAGGCAAAATCCTTCTCATATTCAACCACTGTCCTCCTACCCTATTTCAAATCTAGGAATTCTTACCTCCTTTTATCCTTATAGGACTCAGGGATATACCTCTTTCTAAACTCTATCAAGAAGAACTCCTAAGTGAGATCTATCACTACCTTGCTCTTCTTAATAGTATCCCATTAATGGAATGGTTTTTCCTGCAGAAGGGAAGTTGTACACTTCAAACTATCTTTTTTTGAACACTCGAGCTATTCTACAATTCTGAAGGTTCTCTCTAACTAATACTTTACTCATACTGCATCCTCCTCCTTCATAGCTAGAAAATCCACTACTCCCATCTTTTTAATTCTCTCCAATAGTGTCTTCTACAAAGGAGTTAGTGGTGATAGAGGTACTAGAACTAGTGGAGGAGGTGTAGGTGGTACTGTAACTATAGAGGTATGTCTTAACAAATTAATTATCTTTTGTAACAAAGCTCGGGATGCTTCTGTTTATGGCTGTGGCTAAGGTTATGGCCTATATGTAGCATCACTAAGCTCTAAAGCAATTGTATTATCTACCCCCTGTATTATAGTTGAAGCATAATTGGCTACTTTCTCTACTCTATCCTTTAGTGGTCTGTCAGCCATTATGAATTACTATAAAAATTACAAAACTTATTAGCCTTTGTAAAGTGTGGCATAGTAGCATAATCAATCCTAAACTATGGCACTCATGTAAAATACCTAAGAACATTAAACATATACTCTACTAGCACCAAATGTGACACCACCTACTAGATCTTAGAGGAAATTTGATAAGTGGTACACTTTCTATAGGTCACCCATCCTTAGATTTCCCTAGGGTTCATTCATTTAACACTTACAGATATCTAAATATTTAATAAAACCAATCCTAAATTTGATATCTAACACCACACCATGTTTTATCATGTCAATTTCATACTAAAATTTATTTAATAGACATTTTTTATTTTTTAAAAAATTTTGGATAGCACAACGGCTACCCATGATCATTTTGAATTTTTTTCACATATGAAAGCACTTTTAAAGATAATATGACCTATCAACCTCATTCTAGACCTTTTTCGTCCCCTAAATCAACATCCAACACATATCAATCATTCATAACAAATACATAGGGCCTTAGGCCCACATTTATGAAGATTCATAGTTAAAGTCATTCATTAAGTAATCTGATTAAATATAACACTACTAGTTTTTATAATTATTGACATATATAGATAACATAGCTTTTAAGCATGCTAACCCTATACCTATAGTATTTACATGAGTTCCACTACCCAAATAAAAAGAAACTATATTTTCCTTTCAATAATTATACTGCTACATTGCATAATCTCTAAGGCTGGTTTGCTTATCCTTGCTACCTGCACACCACAATACGGGTATGCTGAGTATAAACTTAGTAGTGAATGTAAATGAAAGGTACACATGAAATGATAATGTACTAGTGAAAATGCATTTTATGGATGATATGTCAAGTGATTTATGATGTTCAGGTGATATGCCATTTTATCCACTAATAATGAAAATTTCACCGTGTTTCTTGTGTTTAAGTCTCGAGCTTATTTTGTCATTTATCATTTAAAACTTATATTGTACATTAATTTAGTTAAATTCCATAGGCCTGACTAGGTAGATGACATTTACAAACACTAGACTATGAGGGAACCAAAAAATTATGCACTAGTCCACATTTTAGACCTCGACTACTACACTAGCCTAATACATCCAAAGGGACCAGTTCACAGGAACCTCCAAGAATTAAGCAACTGAATATAAGGATCAGTCTGTAGACCATCCAAAGTAATTTTTTGTAATCATTATGTTGAATTATTCATCTTGGTCTGCTCTATAGACTAGTGCGGTGGCCCCTCTAGGAACCTTCACCATTGTATCGACTTAGTTTGATACATAGACAATAATGCTTGCAATATAGTGGTCTATACTATAGACTACTGCAATGCCTAATTATGAACCTCAGCTACTGCACCGGCCTAGTATGATAAATAAACAGTCCAATAGCTACTAATCCCTTAATTGACTGATCAACCAATTTAGTATATGTCTAACTAATGGGTCATTTGACTTTATTTTATGTTCATTTATATACTAATCATCTATTTATAATATTTAAAAGTGGAAAATAGATAGTTATTAATTTTTCTAGATAGTTTATTTTTGACCTGGATAGTTATAGGTCTTTTTTAGCCTTATCAAACAATTACAGCTCAATTTTTTGAAAATATTTTAGAGCACTGTCTTAGGCATATTTAATTTCATATTAAATCTAGTCTAGTATAATATTTTAGTCCACTTATATACATGCTAAGTAACCATTTTCACTATAGTCCCAAAATTCATTTTTATGGGATAGTTATGGGTTATTTTTCTTTTTTGGCACTGCCATTTTAGGTCCAATTTAAGCCCTTTTCATATTATTTTTAGTGCCATTTGCACTCATTCCCAAATATTTCATAACCTTAATGCCAAGCACAATTATATTACTTAGATAGCCATAAAGAAAAGCTTTTATTTTCTTTCACATAAACATCACAAAAGACTTAAATTTTAAGTCTCATTTTCATGCCATAAGTAGTTTATTTTCAAGTCACTTATACCTATTTATTTGAAACATATTTCACACCATTTTCAATTCCATTTCTTAACCTTAAATGTATCCTAATTCCATGTATTTCATGCCTTATTACTCATGCATATTTACTTAAGTCATTCCATATGGACATTGCACAATTCATGGCAAATATGTCATGCCATGTCACTCATATACACATATTATATAATACCTTATTTTTCATGGTTTTTGGCATTGTATACCTCTCAGCCAATGTCCCTAAATTTCCATACATATGCCTTTATCAAATTCAAGCACACATACACAAATACTAGCATCACATAAACATGCTTACCCACTATTCAAATCCCTTATGTTTTTCTTAGGCTGATCAAATTGAAATAGCCAAAGACTCGACCTAAGGCTCACTCCTCAAGTCTTAAAAGATGAAAAGGAACCTAGAGGAATCTAGGGCCATTCCTATTTGATTAGCCTAGGAAGAGCAAGTTAGGCATCACAAGCTAGGAGTTGCCACCCAACCCAAGTCGAGAAATACATTATAGGGCCAAACCAGAGTGGTTTGAAACCCTGCTCCTATTTATACCTCAAATTAATATGAAAGTTTGATTTGAATTTAAAATATTATTCCTTTTCTCAAGTGATGTTTTAAAATTAAAGTAAATCATGTATTTATATATAAGAATTTACAAAATATATTTATGGAAAAATAAATAGGTGTTTGGAATCAAAATATCATACATGAAATCGAGCAGTTAATTTTCTCGAGAACTTGTGTTCTTGTATGCCAATTTTGGAAAATGGATTTTATTGTATTAACTTTTGTTGAAATCAAGTGATTGGTTTGAGAACTTTGGATCTTGTAAGCTAATTTGGAAAAATGAATTTTATTATTGTGACTTTTATTGAGTTTAGGTGATTGGTTTGAGAACTTTGGTTCTCGTATGACAATTTTAGAAAACGGATGTTATTGTTGTAACTTTTTATTAAAAATGAATCATATTTTATTTTATTAGCAAAATACCAATTTATTAGGTAAAAAAATGATTTTGATTATTATTTGTTTTTAATGTGTAAAATCATTTTCCTATCTAATTCAGCGTTCATGGAATATTTTAAGATTGAAATTAGAAGCATCATACATAAAATTAGGTGATGGATTTAATTTGAGAACTTTTGTTCTCACATGTCAATTTTAGGAAATAATTTTTTTCTTTATTGTGACTTTCATGAAGAAAAATCAAAGCCCTTTTTATTAATAAAACACCAATTAATTCATTAAAAATATTTTGGTTATTTTTCCAATCACATGAAGAATCATTTTTCTAATTATTACAGCATGCATGGAATATACAAGGAAATAATTCAACAATAAAAATATAATACATGGAAATTACCAAAAATACATCCTAACCAAATAAATAATAAAAAAATAAAATTACATTTTAGGAGACCTAAAATACAATCTAACCACAAATAGGCAATAACAAAAGAAATTAGTAAAAAAATACACAGAACAAGAAAATAAAATAGACAGTAGAAAATAATAGGTTGTTAAAAGATTACTTTACTAAGATTTAATGAGGTGGCCAAAAAAATATCTGTCAGATCCCAAATGATCAAACAACTCGCATTATAATAACGAAAATAATAAATTAGTATGTGAAGCAAAAATAGATAGACAAATAGAAATAAAATAAAAATGAACTGTCATAAAAATATAAAAATATTGCACAAATAAATTTATCACACCTAATTGGTAGATGGATAAATCAAAAAGAAAAATAAAAGAAGCAAAAATGAAAAAAATAATATATTTGGATGATAAGCAAAAATAGACAGGTAGATACAA
>CANXYI011217727.1:0-11903 GCA_948208565.1 Hura crepitans
GATTCTGGTGCATCTTCGTACTGCTCGAATGCATCGTATATGGTGAGTTGTGCACTTCTTGCAGAATTTACGGATTCCGTGAAAAATAAAATTTACGAAAAAAAAAATCTCGGGAGAGAGAAAGTTACTATTCACCTTAGGTTTCTTTTTGACTTTTCTTCCAAAATACTCCACTATTACAGACGATTTTAGTGTCCATGGACTTATCCCAGAATGCTCATCATTTCTGGTGTAAGCTTGCTCGGTGGGTCTCTCCAAAGAGAGAGAAATCAAGAAAATGAGAGAGGGAATGGTGGGTAGAAATTCTAGAGTGGTGAAGGGAGGATGATGTTGTGTGCGTGTGTGTGTGTGAGGGGGGGGGGAGGATAGGATAGTTTCCCTTTATATAGTTTTCAAAAATATTATTTTTCTTTGCATCAAAAAATTTTTGTGACCAATAGAAAAATTGATTTCCTCTATTCTTATCGCCAAAATTCCATAAATTTAAGTCCTAAATCCTCTCAAAATCTTGTGCCCAAATTTTAACAATAACTCAAAAAATTAATTTATTTTTTATCCCGAAAATTGGGTAAAAATAGTTCTTGAACTCAAAATATTCTAATTTAAAAGCCATTGGGTTATTCAAAATATTTGAGTATCAGGTTATAATATTTTGGATTATTTTGACCAACTTTTGATTTATTTTATGATTCAGTTTAGCCTATGGCAGTATTCATAGGACATTGTCATAAAATCTTAATTAACATTTTTAACCATCCGAACGACTTTGTATTGACTTCAAACTTTGCCTAAAATTCTCTTTTAATTAATACTTCCTGTCGGTATGCTTAGTGTGACTTAGGTCTCGGGAAGCACTATTCATCTTGGGAAGTACTATTCATGAGAATCGAATTTTTGGGTCGTTAAAATTTTAAAAGGTAGATGAAGAAGAAATGGAGGACGAAATTCATCTTATGCCATCGGTTAGAGAGAAAAAGAATAGGGAAGATGACGTTATTCTTAGTTTAACTAAGAACAATAAAATCTAGACCTTTTTTATACCTCTCATCTAATGGCTTGGATCTTCCTTCATTAAAATCCAATTGCCACCATAATTTTTTTAGTTTAACCTCTCTTTAAAAATATTTAAACACTTGAATTAATCATTTATATATTTCCCAAAAATCACATAAATCAAACCCCTAAAGCCTTTTTTAACAAATGCTTAAAAATCAAGAAAAACTAATTAAAAACGTAACTTTTATCTTTACCCGATTTTAAAAAAATACATTTTGATAACCAAAAGTTCCAATTCTAATGCCAATAGACTAGATAGAGTATTTGAGTATTAGGTTGCATCAATCTTAAGTCAATTTGAGCAAAAACAAAATATTTTTTATGGCTCAGCTATAACTAGGTCATTATTCATATGACACTGTCTGGGACTTGGGAATGCTATTAATATTGCAGGAAGTACAATTCATAACCTTAGGAATTTGGGCATTATATTTATTCCCTTTTTTAAAGGAAATTTTGTCCTTGAAATTTCCTAGTTTAAACAATTTAGGGTACTACTCTCTCATATGAGCTTTACCTTTTCAAGTTACTTCTTCCATGCCATAATGTCTTTAGAGCACTTTTATTAAAGGCACTAACTTATTCCATAGTTCATTGACTTCTCTGGTTAATATATTCACTGGAATTTCCTCATAAGATAAATTTGGTCTAATCTTAACCTCTTTAGTTGATAAAAAATATGAAAGATCTGATATGTACCTTCAGAGCATAGATACGTGCAAGACAATGTGTATTTAATAAAGCTCAAGAGGCAAAGCCAACCTATAGGCTACTGGTCCCACATGTTCAATCACTTCATATGGACCAATAAACCTTAGGCTTAACTTGCCCTTCTTGCTAAATTGTAGAACTTTTTACCAAGGTGAAACTTTGAGAAACACTTTACCTCCCATTTCATATTGAACATCTTTTCTCTTTGAGTCAGCATAAGTCTTCTATCTATCTAAAGCTACCTCTAATATATCCTTTATGATCTTCACCCTTTCTTCAGCATCCTTGATCAAATATGGCCCTATAAGCTTAGTCTCACATAGCTCATTCTAGCATAAAAGAGTTTTGCACTTTCTTTCATACAAAGCATCATAAGGAGCCATTCCCAAACTTGTTTGATGACTATTATTGTAAGCAAATTCTGGTAAGGAAAGGTAGCAATCCCAACTTCCCTTAAATTTGATAGCATGGCTCTTTAACATATCCTTAAACACTTATCAAGCATGCTTTAACATGAACATCATAGATAACTTAACATAAAAAATACTCAAGTATCAAAGGTTACCTAAATGACTCTTTCTAATTAACTGCCAGCCTATAGATAAAATGCCACACTAAAACTTAATCGAGTGCCTAAGGCATTATAAAGCTTTTTCTAAAACCCCAATGTAGACCTTAGGTCTCAATCTGATATAATGGAAGATGGCACTCCATACAATTTACAATCTTATTAATATATGACTTAACAAGCTTTTAGAAAGAGTAGCCTATCCTAACTTGTATTAAATATGCAGTCTTGGTCAACTGATATACCATAACCCAAATCTAATCACATATGCTTTTTGTCATAGGTTATTCGACAACAATGTCCATGATGACTCTTTCCCATTTCCACTTAAGAATTGCTATAGGGTGAAGCAATCTAGAGGGAACTTAATGCTTAACCATTACTTGGTAACAAGTAAGGCATTTGGTTATAAACTCTAACATGTCTCTTTTTATGCTTGGCCACTAATAAGAATCTTCAAATCCTGATACATCTTATTGCTACAAGGATGCATAGCATATAAAACACTATGAGCTTCTTACAAAATCTACTTCCTTAGATCTTACACATCTAGAACACATATTCTATCATCGTAATATAGAAAACCATCACTCTTAATCTCATACTCAGTAAGCTTCCCCTCTTTGATTGAACTCATAATGCTTATAAGCCTATGATCATCCTTATATGAGTCTTTTACTTGATGCAACAAACTGGGCTTCACTTGCAATTCAACCAAAAGAGAACCATTATCTAGAAGTTTCAACTTGACTTTCATAGCCCTCATGTTAGACATAAACTTTCTGATAGGAGCATCAGCTACTACATTAGCTTACGTAGGATGATAATTAATTAGACAATCAAAATCCTTGACCAATTCCATCTATCATCTCTATCTTATGTTTAGTTTTTTTTGCAAAGGAAGATACTTTAAGCTTTTGTGATTTATATAAACATAACACTTGTAACGCTGATGAAACACAGTTTTATGAACAGTGTTTTCGATGCCCAAATAGAGTTCCTTAGGGTGTAGGGCCCTGTATAGAGGCCAAAGAAAGATAGTATTGGTAATAAAACTTTGACTAGCTAGAAATGATGAAAACAAATGAATTAAAAAATATAGTAAGACAAATAATTCATAACAAACCATAAATAAGTGAATAAGAAGATAAAAATAATTTATGCCGAGATTGGTCCAGGACATGCCTAGATAGACCCAAAAATATCATCCTTAAATGTAAAAATTTCCAATGAGTTCATTAGAGAAGGAATTTTAATTTTTAGAGGTTGTTTATTATTTATTCGAAATATTTTATTTACGCGAGTGAATAGTAACCTAGGAAAAGTATGGAATTTCTACCCAAAATTTTATGAGCTACTAACTAACATAAAATGATGAATTTTGATACCAAGATCTTAATTTTTAGAGGTCTAGAATAAGAGATATTAATTTTTAAAGTTTAATATAAAATTGAGCCAAATGAGGCATATAAATTGAAACTTAAGTGGTTGGGCCCTATGGCCCACTTACATAAAAGCCCAATCTAGTGTGTTGTAGCCCATAAACACTAAAATGAACTCATCGCCTCCACCAAAAGCCTAAAAAGCTAAGAGCTCCTCTCATGGCTTTTTCCCTCACCTAGTCACTAATAGAAGCCCAAATTCTTCCAATTAAAATATTAAAAAATAGCTCCACACCTTAGATAACCTTTTATATGTGGAATTAGAGCAAAAGAAGAGCTAATTTTGGAGTTTTTGAAAAGGAGTGAATAGTGTCATTCAAATTAGTGGGAGAATCTTATTTTTATTTTTCTTGAGTAAACTAGGCATGATTCTAAGCTTAAAGATGTAATTAGATTTTTAATTAGAATTAGAATGGATTTTATAGGATTTTTTTAAATTGATATATGTGTATATAAGCAAAGACAAATGAAAAGAAAAAGAAGTCTAGTTTTAGTGTCTTAAGGTGGTGAATATCATTTTCGAGGTAAGTGAATGTGATTTAAACATATACATAAATGTTGGCATGAAAATGTGTGTGATTATCTTCTATGGAAATGAAAAAAATGCTATATACATGTATGTGTTTAATGGTACAAATGGAATAATTGATGTTTATATACATAAGGATGACATAAATGCGATAAAATGACATTAAATAAAAATGTATACTAATAAACGTATATTGGCTGAATAGTGTACCTTAAAGGTATGTTTGAATAATTAATTATTATGTGTAAGATTGAGTTATAAATTAATGAATTTTATATGTAAAAATGAATAATGTATAAAATGAAATTTATTGTCATGGAAAGAATGATTAATGTGTAAGGTTAATAGTGATTGAAACATACACATGGGAATGTGTATGTATAATGAATATAAATATGCATAAGTTTGCCTTAATTTTACAATTATATGTTATTTGAAAGATGTATGATGAAATAGAATTGAAAAAAAGGATAAAATGTGCCCATAATACATGAATGTATATTATGAATTTTAAGCATTTGGATTGTGCAAATAAATTCATAAGATGTGTCTTATGATAAAAATAAATTAAATAATGGATAAAGGTATAATGTGATGATAAACTTGGCTGGAAGCCAAGGGTATGAAAATAACAGTGATTAAATAAATCACTGGGAAATGAAAAAGAAAAGACAAATAGATTGGCGAAAGTGAAAATGAATTATGTTAAATGGACTCTACTTGAATGATAAATAAAAATAGACTGATAACCTGTATAGTTAGACACCCACTGGTTAGGTTGAGCAGTCAACTAGGAATAGAGCAATTGTTAAGTTTGATAGGATAGATTAATATCATTTTTTTTATCATAAAATGCTAGTGCAGTTGTAATTAAGGTCCATTTTAGTCCACTGCATAGTATAAAATAAGATGCATGTGTAGGTGCATTTAAGGTTTATAGAACTACTACACAAAATAAAATAAGTATGTAAGTGTAACTATAGTTAAGGTCCAAAATACGAACCACTGCACACCTAGGATTTTATTATCTAGTGTTTTAGGTGTAGTCTATCGGTATGGGCCTATTAAAGAAAATAATAAACATTTATCTGGTAATGGCCATAAAATATTAAATGGATGTAAAAATACAATTTTTGATGTTTTATTATAGTATTTAATGGTATATGATAATTACATTGTTATAATTAGTTACTAACTAATATAAATGGCTATTAATCACTGTAATGGCATGTTTGCATGAATGAATGTAAAAGCATGCATCTGTTTACCTCATATTCAGCATTGAGTTTACTCAGTGTTTCTGCTTTTTTGATGTGCAGGTCAAAGTTTGGACCGTACAAGAAGTCAAGCCTTGGTAGTTGAAGTGTTCAAGTCATTGGGTATTTTACTATTATTTGTCTTTTGACATTATAGGAATTGTACTCATATATATAAAATAGGGAATGCGGTTGTTTATAGTTTTGTTATAAATTAATGGATATAAAGTTGTAATGTTAAAGGTAAACTAATGAAATAAAGCGTATGAATGAATGTGCATACTTGTTGATAAAAATGGGTCTGAGACCTTGAGTTTGAATGCTGCTATATAATTTTACAATTTTTGCATGTGTTGTGCTGATTGTGATAAGATTTGGAGGACCAGATGGTTTAGGTGTTGGAGAATGTATGTATGATTACTTATAAGTGTTTATTTGTGCAAGAAAATGTTTGGATTTTTACCCGGACAATTATTATGTTGTCTAATTTTCTATAAAATCTTTTCAAACAAAACAAATATATTTTCAAATACATTTTGATTGCTCTTGCATGTAAATGAAGTTAAAAAAATAAATCCTTAAGGTAATCTAAGGATGGGTGACCTTAGGGAGAGTGTTACGCCTTTATTTGGTTTCTCATGGAATCGAATGAGGGTGTGACAAAGTTTTTGGTATCAGAGCCTAGGTTTAGGCATTCCTAGGTAGGTTATGCATGAGTACATGTATAAAGAGTGAATACCCATGTCAGCTACTGTTTATAAGGCTTATAGTGTTTTCTCTTATAGATATGATGAGTGAATTGACTCCACTTGATCAAGGTGAAGAGGCTGCAAGCTTTGCTCCCACCACAGTACAGGGGGCAGGAGCTAGTGCTGGGACACCTACCAAAAGCAATGTTGTATAGCCAACATAGGCCCAAGATAGATTCCACCTATTGTGCTACAACAGATTATGGATTTGTTACGACAAATGACTACAGTAGCAGCTTAACCACCTCTACCACTGCTTGCTCTAGTACAACCAGTGGCACCCTAAAAAACTTACTGAGAAAGATTAAAGAAGATGGGAGCCATAGATTTTGATGGGATAACAAATGATGATGTAGGAAAGGCAAAATTGTGGTTAGACAAATCAATTAGAATATTTAAGCGATTGGAGTGTACACTAGCTAAGAACCTAAAATATGCTACCTACCTGCTGCAAGCTAATGCACATTATTGGTGGGAGAAGGTAAAGAGGAGGAAACTAGCTAAAGAAGTAACATGGGATTTCTTTCTCTAGGAATTCCATAAAAAGTACATCATAAAGACATACCTAGATAGAAAAAGGTAGGAGTTCATAGACTTAAAGCAGGAGATTAGAATGGTTTTAGAGTATGAGAAGGATTTCTTGAGGCTCAGTAGATATGTGGAGGAATATATATCCACTGAGGAAGCTGGATACAATAAATTTAAGAAGGGATTAAATATAGATCTGATAATACAGATATCTAACCCAAGGATCAGAGATTTCTCCTTACTAGTGCCAATAGCCTATGCAATGGAGGAAATAATGAATGAAAGAAGAGAATTCTTTAAGAAAAAGAGAGCTCTGAATACTGAATAGCGTAGTAGTGCACTTAAAAAGAAGAGACAGAAAAAAAGTCATAGGAACCAACAGTCACAAAAGACAGGCTACTCTCAAAGACAAGGCAAAGGCCATAGGTAGGAATTATTGTTGTTGGACCCTTCCCTTAAACTTCTTCTTAGATTAGTGAGCTATATTGGCTGCTCTTTAGCAAAAAGACATCTTTTTTTAGTAGAGCTCACGTCTCTCTTTCTAGACTTCCTCTACTACATGACAAGCTACTACTAATGCAAAAAAAAAAAAAAATCTCTAATCTTTATCAGAGCTATGTGTATCTTGATCTCTATATTAAGCCCCTTCTTAAACTGCTTATATCTATCAGCTTTTATTTATACCATGTCCTTGGCATATTAACTCAGCATAGTAAAGTCCTTCTCCTACTTTAGTATTGACCTGTGACCTTGGTTTAGATCTATAAACTCTTGCCTTTTAGTATTTAGGTAATGCTTAGTGATATACTTCTTTTAAAACTCTTCTAGGAAGAAGTCCCATGTTAATTCTTAGCATAATTCCTTCTAAAAATTCATATCTCATGCTCCAAGTCTCTAAAATTTTAGCCAATGGGTTTAAAAATCATCAAAATTAATGTTTTAATTATCCACCAAAAATTAGAATTTTTCTCGAACAAATTTTTTTCAGGCAAAGGCGTCATAATTCAATTTTGTTTAATTACTTTTTGATCTTAGAAAATTCCAAAACTACTTCTATTGGCTTAGTTAGAATTTTTTACCATCAATTTGTGCTATTTTTTAGAATTTTTTGAGCATTTTTAAAATAAATTTTCATTCATCTTCAATTGAGTCACTATTCAAGGGACACTGGTAATCAAACTTCACAGTCTATTTTGACCCCTTAAATGTCTTCTATTTTGTCCCAAATTTCAATAATAGTTATGTCTTAATCATTTCTGTCATCCTATGGCCTTAGCTCACTTCGAGTTCTCGAAAGTACTATTCACTGTTTAGTGATCCTTATTTACAATATTGAAAAATTACGGGCGTTATAGTTCTTTCCTGCTTAAAAGAATTTCATCCTTGAAAATACCTAGATCAAATAGGTGTAGATACTAAGCTTTTATCTACTCCTCGCTCTCCTATATAGCCTCATTAACTTTGTTTTGCCTCCGTAAGACCTTTACCAGTGGAACAAATTTATTCTTTAGCTTTTTAACTTCATGAGCAAGAATTTCACCAGCTCTTCTTTATAGGTATGATCTAGTTACATTGTAATTTCTTCTATGACCAATACATGGGAAGGGTATGATTTGTACTACCTTAGCATCAACACATGAAACACGTCATGAATCTGGGGTAACTCTTGTGGTAGAGCTAATTGGTAGGCTATTAGCCTTATACATTCTATGATCTCGTACGGTCCAATGGATCTAGGGCTGACCTTACCCTTTTTACCAAATTGAAGGACCTTCTTCCATAGTGAGACTTTAAAAAATACCTTCTCTTTCACCTCATATTCTGTGGCATCCTCCACTTGATTTATACATCGGACCCGAATAGGGGATGTATGTATGTAAATGATATCTAATTTCGTTATCCAAAAATTACTTTAAATTTAAAACTTTTATATAAGAATACATTTCTTGACTCAAATATTCAATAAAACATTAAAAACATTTTGACACGCATATCGAGATACCTATTGTGTCAAAAATTCAACAACATAATGACTGTATCGGGACACTTTCCCAAATTTTTACCTGCCTAAAAACACTTCTATAACATTAATAACCTCATCTGTAACATAATGGGTCCTCTTGACCCTTTAAACACAACACAAAACACAATAAACCTCAGGCTCTCCACAGGCAACATTCTCACATGCAAACTCATATATCATCAGACAAACATGCGAGAAGTAGAAAAATAAAATCAATAGTTGCAAAACACAAATTAGACCTAATCCCTCTTAGATCAAAAGAGCACAAGAACTATTATTCCATTACATTTACATCACAATCACTATTAAAAAAGTACAAAAATACCCATATAGGGGTTATCTTTACATCTCTTGATATGTAGAAGCTTTGGTTCTAATCTGCTATCCTATTACCTATACACCACAAACAAGCACTGCACTAAGCTTTCACTTAGTGGTGTAATCACTTTAACTTGTAAAAAGGTTAGTTCTAGGATGCCCATATATACACACAAGCCATTTTTAGATTTAATATCACAAACATGCAATTTTGGTGTCTTATATGCAAACATACACATTTCATGCAATAATCAGGCCTTTAGGTATCAAACATGCCAAAAATCACAAACATCATGTAATAATTAATTATAAGCTATAAAGCACAACATATATCATATCATCATCACAAAAACTTGTAAGATACCATACCATAGACATAGATTGCAAAGGATAATGTCATATTTATTTTTTGGGTATTTGTGACACCCCCTACTAGATTTTCAAAGGAACCTAATAAGTGGCACACTTCTCGCCAAGTCACCTTTCCTAAAATTTCCCCTATGGTCATTCATTTAACTTTTACTAATGCCACACTAGATCATTTCCTCTGACTCTAAAATCACTCCTGTCAGTTCTTATAATCCATTTAGGTTAATATCAATATGGTTCAGCTATTACAGAGGAAATTTGACTCACTTTAGTTCCATCCTAAAAATCCAACAGCAAGACAATTGCCTGAGCCATTATCCTAAAATTCTTAATCACCTATAAACACTTCAATATTACTTATCATATCTCCTGGACCCATCTAGTCCCCTATTCTTAGCCTAAATCAGGCCTGAAGCCGTAAATAAAAACATGCATATATAAAGCCTCAAGCTCACTTTAACATCAAATATCACAACTAAACATACATCCATAAGAAAACATGTAAGACTATTCATTTACATCAGTAATTAATGCTACTAATATACATCACATATGCAAAGCTTAAAAGCATGATTTCTACTTAACTTCATTTAAGTACATGGATATCAAAACTATATAATAGTTACTTCATATTCCTTCATAGTTATCCTTTGAACTCTTATCAACATGCTTCATAAGGCAAGATTATGCTACAAGGTACCTACGCACCAAAATAGGTATGCTGAGTATACGAGATACTCAGTGGTGAACTTATGGTATTTGAATCATAGCATTATGTCTTTTCATACTTGTGTAATCTAATGACTAGTTTTTACTTCATTATGTAGTTTAATTATACAATAGGGTACCAACTAAGGTATCTATTGTCCTAAAATAGACTTTTTGACTCACATATATTATTTAAAGCAATTATTCCATTCACAGCATACATATTTGACATTTATTAACTTATCTAGCAACATATGTGCAAAATGGCCAAAATGCCCTTAGCCTGCATTCTATTAAAACTCAAAAAAATACTATTCAAAATATGTTTAAGTCTTATATTCATGATCAGTTTAATTAATTACTTAATTTAATTCACTAGCTTGACTAGCAAGACGACACTTAAAAACACTGAATCTAAAGGGAAAATAAACTAGTGCAATGGTCCTTATTTTTTACCTATGCTGCTGCATCGATATGTGTGCCATAATAGAGATCAACTATAGCCTATCTAGACATAAATAAAAAGTAGCTGTGTGATATAATGGATATTAGCTCGTAGGACTCCCCAACCACAAATAATCATCAATAATAACTAGGTGACATAATGGAGATCAGTCTGTAGACCTCTTTAGCCACCAATAAATATCATCAATCATCTGGGTGACATAATGAAGATCAGTCTGTAGACCTCTCTAGCCACCAATAAAATGACTGTCTAAATATTAGACAACTAGCAGCTGCAAAACCCTAAGTTGATTAGTCAACTCTAGTGGGTGTCTAACTAATGGGCCAAGTAGCTCAATTTATGTTCATTTATTGACCAAAAATATTCTTATAATGTTTATGTTTAAAAAATAGACATTTAAAATTTTTATCTCATACTTTATTTTTTTAGCCAGACTGGTACAACCACATTTTGGCTCTACCGAGTAAAATTCCACAAGAATATTTAAGTCAGCTATTACCAAAATTCAAGGTATTATATATTATGATTTATCATAGAATTAATTCTT
Organism: Hura crepitans; assembly: GCA_948208565.1. Taxonomy (NCBI): domain Eukaryota; kingdom Viridiplantae; phylum Streptophyta; class Magnoliopsida; order Malpighiales; family Euphorbiaceae; genus Hura; species Hura crepitans. The sequence continues at coordinate 11,271 of CANXYI011217727.1, forward strand.
TAAAAGTTAATACTTTCTATCTAGGGACATTTTTAGTTTAGGAACTAGTCAACTGGATAGTTATAGGTCATTTCGATCACTTTTGAAGTCAATTTCTAGGACTGTTTTAAGTCCAAATTTAACTCAGATTTCAATGTCTTTTTATGTAAATTTCTAGGCACAAAGCCAATCAAAACTAGGCCAATTTCAAGTCCAACTATTGGGCACAATGGCTAAACATGCAAAGGTCTCAAATCTAGCCACTTAAGGCACAAGGAAATAATGCAATTACATGGCATTTTTCAAGCTACTTTTTAAGTCTATATTCTAGGCCCTAGCCACAAGTTTTGGTTCAACATTTTCATTCACTTTTAAGTGTGTTTTCAAAGTTTATGCAAGTTTAAAGTATGCCATTATCATTGTTTAAAATCAAGATCCTTTCCTAAGGTGATGGTCAACCTCATTGTAGACACTTTGTTTGGTCAAAGTACATAGCCTTCCAATGCACATGTACATATCTCTCACTTACAGTTCATAGCCCTTATAGGTAATGCTACCAGCCATTCACCTTACTTAGTTATTAATCTAGCTCATTGTCAAGTGATGTTTCATATTACTTTTTAACTAGATTTCCATGCTATCTTTAGAGTGTAC
>CANXYI011217764.1:0-13687 GCA_948208565.1 Hura crepitans
ATATACTCTCAAGTTAACTGTACTAGGTACACATAACCTATTCTGATAATATAAATACCTATCCTCTGATAACTAATATCCTATGGCCTTCCCCTCTTTAGCTTTACTAATCATCTGAACCATCTGCTCATCTCTTATCTGACTCTTTTTAATTTGATGCCTAAAATCTTGCCTCACTTACAACTCAACCAATATAATATTTTCTAAAGTATACTGTAACTTGACATTCATAGCTTTCAAGGTCACCATAAACTTTCTTTTTAAAGCATTAGCCATACCATTGGCTTTTCCTAGATGATAATCAATAATACAATCATAATCTTTAATTAATTTTAACCACCTTTTCTATCTCAGGTTCAATTCATTCTGTGTAAGGAGGTATTTCAAGCTTTTATGATCTGTATATATGTAACACTTCTCACCATACAAGTAATATCTCTAGATCTTCAAAGCTAGCATAATGGCAACTAGCTCCAGATCATATGTAAGATAGTTCCTCTCAAGTGGTTTCAATTGCCTAGAAGCATAAGCTACTACTTTTCCATCTTACATTAATACACAACCTAAGCGATTCAGTGAGCTATCACTATATATCACAAAATCCCTACCCTGTTCAGGTTGAATCAGGATAAAAGCCTCTATCAACATCAATTTTAACTTATCAAAATTGGCTTGACACTAATTATCCCATACAAACTTTACATTTTTTTGATTAGTCTGGTCAAAAGAGTTGCAATAATGGAGAATCCCTTCATACACCTCCTATAATAACCAGCTAATCATAGGAAACTTCTCACCTCCATGACATTCTTAAGTGGTTCCCACTATAACACTACTATCACCTTACTGGGATCAACTCTGATTCCCTCAGCTGACATTACATGGCCTAGAAAGGCAACTTCTCTCAGCTAAAACTCACACTTACTAAGTTTGGCATACAATTATTTCTCTCTAAGAATTTGTAACACCACTTGAAGATGCTGTTCATTTTCTTTATATCTTCTAGAATACACTAGGATGTCATCTATAAATACCACTATAAACTGATCAAAATATGGTTAGAGCACTCTATTCATGAGATCTATGAAAGCTACGGGAGCATTAGTGAGCCCAAATGGTATCACTACAAACTCATAATGCCCATATTGGATTTTGAAAGTAGTCTTAGGTATGTCAGCCTCCTTAATCCTTAGTTATTGGTATCCAGATCTTAAATCAATCCAAGAAAACACATCTACCCCTCTCAACTTATCAAAAAGGTCATCTATTCTATTCAAAGGATATATATTCTTCATAGTCATTCTATTCAGCTGCTTATAGTCAATGCATAACCTGAGTGACCCGTCTTTCTTCTTTACAGCTAGTACAGGTGCTCTCTAAGGTGATATACTAGGTTAGATAAACCTTTTATCTGGTAACTCTTGCAACTGAACCTTCAATTCCTTTAACTCAGTAGGTACCATTCTATAAGGAGCAATAGAGATTGGAGTTATACCAATGTATACCTCAATCTCAAAGTCAAGCTCTTTTTGAGGTGGAAGACCTAACAACTCTTCATAGAAAACATCAAGGAATTTAGATACAATAAGAATATGCTTATGCTTTGAATTGGAAACATTCATGTTAATAACATAAGCCAAGTATGCCTCATAGCCTTTTTAAAGAATTTTCTATGTCTTAACAATAGAAATAAGATTATTATATAGATATCTCTTAGAGTCTACTCTCACTATCAATCTCTCTATAGTTTTGAGGGTTAGTTTCTTTTGTCTAGAGTTAATGATGGCTTGATTTTTAGTCAACCAGTCCATTCCCAATATCACATCAAACTCATTAAAAGGCAATTCAATCAAATCAATTGAGCAACTACATCCCTGAATCACTAAAACACATTATTTATATATTTTATTCATAACAATGCTCTGCCCTATAGGATTACTAACTATAATATCAATATCAACATTCTTAGGTTCCAGTCCTCTATTCTGTGCTTGTTCAGTGCATACATAGGAATGTGTAGAACTAAGATCAATTAAAGCTAAAATTGAACATCAAAAAAATAAAATGTACTAGTAATAACATTTGGTACTGTAACCTCTTCCCTCGCTCTCACAACATACTGCCTCACTAGAGCATAAGTTTTTAATCTAGTACCCTGATTGGCACTAGGCTACTCACCCCTATTCTACCTCTGTCACTTATTCTATGGTGTAACATTAAGAGGATGAGTCTAATGACCCCTTATTGGTCTTTAAGGACAATCCTTTCTAAAATGATCTTGAGAACACACTAAAAACATTCCCCCCATCGATTTACTCTACTAGTGCCTTTTCTCATAAGTAGCATAGGTTGGAGGTCCACCTCTATTGCTCCTTGTACTCGAGGTACTCCCAGCCCAAGGAGGAAAATAAGGTCTAATAGTTAAAGCTTGTTCTGACCTTTAGGTCTATGTCTATCTCGACCCCTGGTATCCTGTCTGATATTGAGACCTAGTCTAAGACTGTGTCTATGACTGGACCTCTCTCCTCTTCTTCCTATCTCCTGATACAGCACTAGACTGCCCTATAGTAAATTGCCTCTTCTTTTAGAAGAGATCCCTTTTCTCCTGTATGTCATATGCTGCTAACATAAATACATCAAAGTCTCTCTCTCTAATATGGGATATTTGTATCCTCAGCTCCACATTTAGCCTTGCCAAAAATCTCTTGCACTTTACCTCCTCATTAGGAATGAATTCCTCAACATTCTTTAGGAATCTGGTAAAATCCTTCTCATATTCTAACACTATCTTCCTTTCTTGCTTTAAATATAGGAATTATTGTCTCTTTTTATCCTTATAGGAGTTAGGTATATATCTCTTCCTGAACTCCTTCAAGAAAAATTCCCAAGTCAGCTCTATTGGTGTCTTTCTTCTATTGGTAGTATTCTACCAATTGTTATCTTCTTCTTGCATAAGGTAAGTAACACACTGTAGATTCTCAGCCTCAATGCAATTTAACTGCTCCAAAACTCTAAGGGTTCTATATAGCCAATATTCAGCTTTGGCAGTATCATCTTGTCTCTTTCCCAGAAAATCAATAGCTTCTATCTTCTTCAACCTCTCTAATGGACTCTTCTATGGAAAAATTGGTGGTGAAGGTGGTACTAGTATCGGACGAAGTGGAGGTAGAGTAACAGTAGTAGTGGAAATTTATTAGAGCAAATTTACTATCTGCTGTAATAAGACAGGTGATGCTTTAGCATGTTGTGGATTAGGTCTTAATGGTCGAGGCTACTATGCAACATTGTTGGGTTTAGGTACAGATGCATTGCCTACCCCTAAATTGTAGTCGATGCAAAACTAGCCACCTCTTCAAGCCCTTTTTCAAGTGTTTGGTTAACCATATGCTTACTGTAAAAGAATAACTTATTAGCCTCAGACAACGTAACAATTTGGAGGAATTGGAAACTTAACATTTTATGTCCATGTACACTACTGAGGAATATTAAACCTGGGCTCTCATACCACTAAATGTGACACCCTCTACTAGATCCCTTAGAAGACACCATAGGTGATGTACACACTTCTAAGTCACTAATACCATTCTTATTACTTCTATTACTTACATCTATTAAACTTCCTTTGTTTCCAAATTCACTTTCCATAAGTTTTATATCTTATCATGGTGCAACCATACAAATATGCCAATTGTAGATAATTACGAGTCATTTTCCAAAATCATAGAAATTCTAGCAGCATAACGGCTGTCTGAGTTTTATCCTAAAAATTTTATCAAGCCTGTTTAACACTTTTATAAATAATTCAACACACCTGGACCTATCTGGTCCCCCATTCTCAGCCTAACATTAGCTTAAGCACACATTAACCTTAGGCCTCAAGCCACAGATAAAACATGTATATATAGAGCCTCAGGCTCACATCAATATCACACATCACAACTAATCATACATTCACAAAAAGAGCATATAAAATACTTTATTTACATCAAGAGGTTATATTTACTTAAATACATTACATGTCCATAGCATACATACATATTCTACCCAATTCCCACCTAGGTACATAGATATCAAAACTATACAAAAATTTCTTCAAAATCCTTCACTTGTGTCCTCTAAACCACTATCATCATGCTTTATGAGGTAAATGCTCGCTATTCTAAACCTGCGCACCAAAATAGCTATATTGAGTATACAAGATACTCAGTGGTGAACTTAAATCATTTAACTCATGAAATTTATATCATTTGCATGCTTGTATAGTTTAAGAAATGATTTTAGTTCGTTATATAATTTAATTATTCATTGGGGTGCCAAATTACTAAAAAACCCTTAAGGTATTTCTAAGGTCTGAAATAGCATTTTTGACTCGAATAAATAATTTAGAGTAAATATAATTACTTTTAACATACATAACTTTAAAAGAATCACTTTATTTGTATCACAGGTGAAAAATGAAAAAAATGCCCTTTTACTGTATTTTTATTACTTTCTTCAAAAAAGTCATCCAAATAAGCTTAAACTTTATCTTTAATGATTATTCTACTTATTACTTAATTTACTTTACTAGCTTGACTAGGAAGACGACACTTTAAGACATTAGATCTAAAGGGAAAATAAATTGGTGTAGTGGTCCCCATTATGGACCTACACTGCTGCACCAACATGCATGCCATAATGGAGATCAGTCATAGCCTCTTCAGACATAGATAAAAGTAGCTATGTGATATAATAGAGATTAGCCTATAGGCCTACCTAGCCACAAATAATCATCATCAATAATTGGGTGACATAATGAAGATCAGCCCGTAGACCTCTTCAGCCACCATCAGTAATTGAGTGACATAATAGAGATTAGTTCATAGACCTCTCTAGCTATTAATAAAAATAATTGTCTGAATATCAGACATCCAACAGCTGCAAAACCCTAAGTTGACCAGTCAACCCATCTAGTGGATGTCTAACTAATAGGCCAAGTAGCTCAATTTAAGTTCATTTATTTATCAAAAATATTCTTATAATATTTAAGTTTAAAAAATAGATAGTTAAAAGTTTTTTCACACCCTTTAAATTTTTAACCAGACTGGTATAGCCATATTTTGGCTCATCGAGTAAAATTCCATCAAAATATTTTTATCTGCTATGACTAAAAGTCAAGGTATCATATGTTATAATTTATCATGGAATTTTTACTTAAATAGGTAATACTTTCTATCTAGTGACAGTTTTTGTTCAGGTACTGGTCAACTGGACAGTTATAGGTCATTTCGACCACTTTCGAAGTAAGTTTTTGGGATTATTTTATGTCTAAATTTAATTTAGTTTTCAATGTCCTTTTATGTACATTCCTAGGGATAAAAGCCAACTATAACTAGGCCACTTTCTAGCCCAATTTCTAGGCACAAAAGCTAACATGTAAAGTTCTCAATTCTAGCCACTTAAGGCACAAACAATAGCGCACTTACATTACACACTTCAAGCCACTTTTAGGTTCTTATTTCTTGCCTTAACTACATATTTTAGTCCAATCCTTTTTAGTCATTTCAAAGACACATTTTCAAAGGTTATATTATGATATCAATATGTCATATACTTAATTAATTCCATAGTCATTTTATGCCAATAATAAAGCAATTGTAAATTACTTAACTAGCACTTTAACCAACTTAAATTGCATGCCATCATACCGTGATTGCTTTTAGGTACTAAAAGAAAAATAGACTCAAATTTTATTCCTTTCCATATGATATAAATATTCAATCATATACATATACCATGATCACCAATATACTCATAAACATCTCATACTAAGCCAATATGGCTAAGGTATAAAGCAACATTACTAGAAAGCACTCATGATAATGCATGACCACAAGCAAAAATACACAATCCTTAGTGATTTCCACACACAACTTTACATAGTTCACATCCTAGCATGCCAAGCACATTTTAAATTCATCTTAGGTAGTAACTTACCATTCAAAGAACCACAGGCAGTAGTTTCAGCAAGCATGTGAGGCCCATTAAGTAACCACTAAAACAACATTCTCAATTACACTAAATTCTCAAGTCTACCAACATAACCAAGAAGGAAATTCAACCTTAACCTTAACATTCTAGCAATCTTAAATCAAGTCTCAATAGCTTAGGAACCTTAAGATATGAAGAAAAGGCTTGAAGTTCACTTACTTGTGAAGAAAAGCCTTGAAACCTCAAGCACCCCAAAGTTATCCAGATTACCTTGATGATCTTCTCCTCTCTTTGTGGCCTCTAAGCTACCCTCCAATGGCCACCAATACCTTATACACACAATCATACATGTCTTAGGTACCTCTTAGCTTTAATTGGCAGATAGAAATTTTAAGGGAAAGAGAAGAATCACCCAAAACTCACCTCAAAGGCACTATTCCAGATTGCTCTGAACTAGTCACATTTTATGAATTTTATCTCCTAAATGATGACTTATTTTGGCCTAATTCTTATTCATCATGGTGCCTAACACATAGAAGAATTTTTAGCAACTAGAATCACCCAAATTAGTGGTTAGAGGAGAGAGTTATGGTGTTTCTCCTCCCTCTATGGCCTAAGCAACAACAAGAAATGGGGGAGGAAGACTTTTATTCATGGCCAAGTGGAATCCACTTGTCAAAGCCCCATTTCCACTTGGCAACTTTGAATCTCCACTTGGCATGATGTGGGGTCCACCTTGACATGTCAAAGGTGGCCCCGATATTCTTAAACCATCCTAATTTTTTGGCAACCTTCAAAAATTCATAAAAATTCATTCGTACCTCATAAGATTATGCCGTTTATTTTAAAATTCCTATTTTAATTCCCTCTATTTACTCATAAATTTTCGTGGTCAGATTCCATCGATAAGATAGTTTTTAGATTGCCTCAATTTACGTGCCAACCTTAAAAGTTTTGGAAATTTGCAAATGACCTCCAATTTCAAAAATTCTTTCACCAGTGGACTCAAAGTATTTCTTGTGCTTTAGAGTTTGATATATTTGGCTTTATCCAAGCACATCTCAAGTTAATCTTGTCCTGAAAAATTTTATTACATAGATACATTTCTCACTGATTAAAATGAATTATTGTTTCTACTAAATTTTTTTAATTCAACTTTGTCATTAACTTAAAGCCCCTTAAAGTTTCATGACTAATGCCACTACCTCGATCTACGTGCAAGTGACCTGATAACCTCGGCTCACTTCCCAAACCTTGTGGCACTGTTCATGGAACTTCAGATCACGGGCATTACAAAATAGGCATCTATGGTAGGTTAAGGGCTGAGGCCAATAGGCTCGTGCCTAATACTCAACACTAATTCCATGAGGGGGATAGGGAGTGAAGGCCCCCATGGTACAGATTAAAAAAAATTCAAAGTTCTAAAAAATAGCCATTTCTACAAGGAAAATGGTCATTTTCACCGAAATGAGTGTTACAAAGGGGACAACAACCATTTTGGCAAAAACAACCATTTTCACCTCTAAAATGGCTATTTTTTGCCTTAGGATTTGTGTATAAATACTAAAAGTGGATTTTTTCAAAAAGGAGGACTTTTTTCGTTATACGTGCACTAAAAATTCAAAAAAGACTTTCCAAATGCTATTTTTTTTAATTTCTGAAGGTTTTTTGCATAATTTTTCAATCCTTTCGAGATCTTTTCTAAAGGTAAATATACACGGTGGTTCAACCAACCTTTCTCCTATTTCTTTTTTTTTCTTTCTTTCTCTTTTATACATCTACTAGTTAAATGTGATAATTTATTATTTCTACATTATTGTTGTCATATTTATTTGATTATTTCTGTCATTTTATTTCTGTTCATCTTTTTATTTCACATACTAACATTATAATTTTGTTATGATGTGAATTGTTTGATTTTTTAGGACCTAATTATCTTTTCCCTTTACCATCTCATTAAACATTGATGAAGTAGAACTTTGCTATTTCCTTTATTTTTTTCATTTTTCTTTTTGTTAATGTTTTTATTTTTGCTTTTTATTTTGCTCTGCTTATTTTCTTTATCATTATTTATTTTATTTAGATTGTATTTTAGGATATGTCAAATGTAATTTTATTTTTATTTAGTTAGAATGTATTTTAGTTAATTACCATGTAATCTATTTTTATTTTTGATTATTTCCCTGTATATTTCGTGAATATTGTAATAGGTAGAAAATGATTTTTGCATGTTATAAAAATAATCAAAATCATTTTATACCTAATTAATTAGTGTTTTGTTAATTAAATGAGTTTTGACTTTTCTTAATAAAAGTCATGATAATAAGATTTGTTTTCTAAAATTGACATATGAGAACCAAAGTTCTCATGACAATCAATCACCCGATTTCATGTATGATATTTTTAATTTTAAGCATTTTATTTCTATAAATGTATCTTTCTCTTATGTGAATCCATAATTTATTTTAAATTGTAAAACCCATTTGACAAAAAGGATAATATTATAAATTCAAATCAAATTTCTATATTAACTTGAGGTATCAATGAGAGTAGGGTTCTAAACCACTTTGGTTTTAGCCCTTCAAGGTATTTCCTAACTTTAGTTGGGTGGCATCTCCTACCTTATGGTGCTCAACTCGCTCTTTCTAGGCTAATCAAATAAGAATAGCTTAGGATTCCTCCAATTTCCTTCTCATCTTTTGGAACTTAAGGAGTGAGATTTAGGTTGAGTCTTTAGTTGTTTCGGTTTGACGGGCCTTAGAAAGGAAGGGACGTAAACAATAGTTACTCTACTGGGGACACCCTGAGACCATGATCTAAAAGTACCTTAAATTAATATGGAACTTCATATTTTGAATTTATAATGTTATTCTTTTTCGAAATTGTATCACATGCTAGAGCTTAAGAATAAGTTTGGCACTTATTTTTTATCTTGATGTCATTTCAAAGCATGAACCCAATTTCAATCAAATTAGAAGATTGTTAGAAGTGGCATCAAATTCAAGCCTCATACTTATAAGGTATATGAAATGGTGAACCAATCAGTTATATGCTCATAACGAGATAGACCCATTGTGGAGGGACCATGCTTCGATAGCAATAACTTGCATGACCTAACTATGAGCCCATGTAATGACCAATAGCAACTTCCCTTAGGTACCCCAATTAATGATGCATTATGTGTTATGTGGGCTAATATACATTAACTATGGCTTAATCATCTCAAAATAATGTCGAACCCATTGTGCTTTTTCTAACTAAAATGGGCTAAACCTTGCATTTTGGCTTAATTGAAAGTATCTAACATATATGAGCCAAGTATCTTGCACGTGATTTCTTTATAAGAGAAATAATGTTCAGCTACCAATTATTCATTATTCGAACCTGTTGGAGCCCATAATGTCCCATAGGTAAGCCCTCTTAGGAAAGAGCATATCAACCTCATGTGCGGTAAGTGATAAGGTTAGAAAGCTCTTATTTGTGTTTTGTTGTTCTACACATTAACATGCATTTGCATTTCATACATTTCCATGCATTTCTGCATTTCATCATTTCTAACCGTTTATCTTGTAGTAATCATAAATCCTTAAGCCACTTGGGTATGACGGATAGACGAAAGAATAACTAACTAGAGGTTATCTCTACCACTTACAATCCAATAGACATAGTAGGATAAGGAAAAAATAGTTCCTCTGTTTTAGACATCGAAGATAGAATGGACCAAAAGTTTAAAGAGTTTGAAAAAAGAATGATGTCCATGATTTTAAGGGAAATTGCTGAGGTTGTTCTCGCTTTCGGTTCACCACTACCTATTGAAGATATGGTAGCTACACCTACTAGGAAGACCGCTGCTACCTCTAGGGGAATATGCACAAAGAAAGAAGCTATGAGTACAAGGGGAAAGGCAAAAAAGCTAAATATTTCAACTCAGAGTATGATTTTTTTGAGGATTTGGTTGTACCCTGGAGATTTGAGGCTACCGCCATAAAAAAGCTATAAGAGAATATAGAGGCAATGGCCCTGCTTATCACTATAGGTAAGGGTCTAGACCTTGATGAACTCACTCTAGAGTTAGATAAGATGTTACCTTTTAAATTAAAGATGCTGAAACTACCTAAGTTTAATGGGACTACTGATCCAAGAGCCTATGTCAAACAATATGCTATAATTATGCATGGCACTAAGCTTAGCACAAAATAGAAAGTAGCCTATTTCAGCTTGACACTACAAAGGAGAGCAATTGAATGGTATCACGGGCTGGAAAGAAAAGTGAAAAAAAATTGGGGAAAGATCATAGAAGCTTTCATCAACTAATATGACCATAACACTCACAAAGAGTTTACAATGAAAAACCTCAAGCTGTTTAGGCAAAAATCCTATGAGACCTTTATAGAGTACTTGTCAAAGATGGAGGTCTAGGGTTTTAGAGATAAGGAGGAAACTAAAAACATCAGATCAGACTCAGATGTTCATTAAGAATGCTAACCCATACATGAAAGATGGGTTGAAAAAAAGGGCTAAAGGAATGGGAATCGCATAAGGATATAGCGATAGATTTAGAAGAAGAGCACAATCAGTAGAAGAAAAGCTTAGGATGGTTCAACAATTGAAGGAATCCAAATACTAGAAGTGTGAGTGGAACGGGTTTTAGCAAAACAAATTTTGGTATGACTAGTGAGGTGTCTAATATAGCTAAACACTATTCGAATTTGGGCAAATCATTATCTTAGTGCCTAAAATGATTCCAAAAAGAAGGAAAACTTCAATCTATTCCTTTTAGACCTACCAAGAATGAAAACTAGCCCTATCACAAATTAGATTTGTACTATCAATATCACCAGCATATGGGACATGACATAGATAACTACCGCACTCTGAGGGATAGAATTCAAAACTTGATTGACTCAAGATAGATCCTTCATCTAGAGAAAAGACAAAAGGGCCAAGGTGCTTATTCAAATAGTCTTCCACCTATCAACATGGTCAATTTAGGCTTGCCAGAATGGTATGTGCTTTAGGACTTATACGAAAATGACTACCTAGCAGTGGAGAGAAGGGTAGAATTAAGTCAAGATTCAATTTTTCTAATAGATATATAGGCTACATATAGTGAGAGTGAGCTAAAAGAATAAGTTTAAGACTTATAGGTAGATTCAAATTTATAGCAGAAACTGAGTGAACAAGGATAGACCAATGCAGTGACCCAAAGCAGTTGGGCAGTGCCTAAGGTGGAAAAAAAGCCAATTCCCCTAGTTGTCGAAAAAGAAGAGGATGCAGTGATGAAGCAAATGAAGAAGACTCCTGCATAGATTTTAATCTAGGATTTATTGCATCAATCTTTCTCTCATCGATAAAAGGCAGTTAAAGCCTTATATGCTACAATAGTTTCAATAACCATATCTCTATCTAAGCTAGTGGCAATGGTGAAAGGAAGGAAAAAGCAATGGTTAGCTTCTCTAACATAGATCTTCCACTCGAAAGGTGTCACCATATCATCCTTTATATGTAAAAGCTAAAGTCAACGGTAAGCACACAGTATATGTAACGGTTGATGATGGGTCATCAATTAATGTGTGCCCGCTCAAAGCAGTAGATGCATATGGGATTAAAGAATTAATGATCTCTCAATCCAAACTCAACATTATGGCCTATAGGAATATGAAAAGACAAGAATATGGGACTTTTAAAGTTAAGGTCAAAATAGGGGGTGATTATAGATGATATGGAGTTTGTAGTGCTTAATATCCCTCTGAATTTATCTTTATTTTTAGGAAGACCACGGTTGCATAAGTGGGGAGGAGTTCTATTGACACTGTATTAGATAATAAAAATCCCCCACGATGGTGAGATAGTGACAATCAGGACTACGAGAGAGAATCAGGTTTTGATACTTGTGATAGCCAACCAGCCTTTTAATGGTTTCTATATTATTGGGATCTTTTCAGAAAAAGAAGAGGATGATCCCAAGGTGGTAAATATGCTAACAAAGATGATCTATTTACTTAGTGCTAGTCTGGGACATGCTTCAGATGGTTTAATCTCAACCATTCAACTACAGAGATAGAAGGATTAAAAAGGGTTAGGATACAGAAAAGAGATTTCAAAGCCAAAGAAGATAAGAAAGGGTATCCCACCACAAGAAGAGAGTTTTGTTCGAGCTGAGGGAAATGTCAACTACTGTGGAGAGTCAGTGTCGACTATCATTAAGAGGAAGGTTGTGCTAGGGTTTGAGATTTTTGGTGATGTGTTTGACTAGGCTGCAAATAAAGTAAAAACCATTTCAGACTTTTAGGATGAAAAAGTCATGACCAGGCTAGCCAAACTGGAAGTGAAACTCAAAAAAGAGATTCTGACTATTGCCATGCTCTAAGATAAGGGAAAGAAGAAAATGGAAGAAGAAAACCCTATTTAAGACTTTTCTAATAATTTATATTTACTTGAGCTTTTTGGTAATGATGTTTCCATATCTATTGTTAATAAGATGACTGCTTTTGCTTATTTTTGTGATGTTTCATCTAATTGTACCATGCATAATCATAATCATGACATGCATAACATGTTTGACATTAATTCAATCAATACTACCTCATTTAATCTTAGTATTGACAAAAATCCTAAAGAGGTCTTAATTACATCTAATGTAACTCTTAAAGAGAGAATTAAATTTGAATGTTAAAAAATATGAAAAAGTCATTGCTTAGACCTATGAAGACATGCCCTAGGTGGATCGAGAAGTAGCTGAACATGCCACCTGTACATACCTAAAGCAAAACCAATGAAGTAAAAGTTGAGGAGAATGAGGCTAAAATAGGTAGAAAAGATAAAAGAAGAAGTGCACAAAAAAATGAAAGCCAAGTTCATGAAAGAGGTACAGTATCTGACCTGGCTAGCCAATATGGTGCTAGTCACCAAGAAAGATGGTAAGGTCAGGATATGCATAGATTATAATGATCTGAATAAAGCCTGCCCAAAAGATGACTTTTCATTACTTCATATAGATATGCTAGTTGATAGCACGACAATGTGTAAAATGTATAGTTTTGTGGATGGATATCCCAATTATAATAAGATTCTGAATAGTATAGTAGACAAGATAAAAATTTCCTTTATCATAGAGTAGGGTACCTTTTGCCATAGGGTTATGCCTTTAGGGTTAAAGAATACTAGAGCTACATACCAGAGGATGGCCAGAAGAATTCTTGATGACCTGATTCATAAAGAAGTGGAGGTATATGTTGATGATATGATGATCAAATCCTCAATAAGGGAAAGACATTTTAAGGCATTAGAAAAGTTCTTTAAATAGATAGATAAATACAATTTATGTTTAAATCCAAAAAATGTGTCTTTAGAGTAACTTCAGGTAAACTCTTAGGGCATATCATGAGTTAAAGAGGAATTGAGATGGATCCTGATAAAGTCAAAGCAATCAAAGAAATGCCAGTTCCAAAGAAGGAAAAGGAGATAAGGGGATTTCTAGGCAATATACAGTACATCAATAGATTCATAACCAAGCTCATTACCATATGTGAGTCTATTTTCAAACTTTTCAAAAAGAATCAACTGATCAAGTGAAATGATGATTTTCAGAAAGCTTTCTACATAATCAAGGAATATTTGCTGAACCAACTAGTTTTGCAACCACTAAGGCATGGAAAGCCACTAATTTTATATCTGTCTATTGAAGAAAGCTCAATTAAGGCTATGGTAGTGCAAG
>CANXYI011217787.1:0-24834 GCA_948208565.1 Hura crepitans
TGTTGGAAGATATGTTGTGCAGCTATGCCATTGAATTTAAAGGAAGCTGGGATGAGTACTTTTTATTGGCTGAGTTTACTTATAACAATAGCCATCAAGCTAGTTTAGGCATGGCTCCTTATAAGGCACTATATGGTAAAAGGTGTAGAACTCCTATTTGTCAGAGTGAAATAGGTAAAAATAAGCTTATGGGACCTGATTTGATTAGGCATGCTGAAAAGAAGGTTAAAATTATAAGAGATAGATTAAAAGCAGCCACAATTTGATAAAAGTCATATGCTAACTTGAAGCATAAAGATATTGAATATGAGGTCAATGAAAGAGTGTTTCTAAAGGTATCACCATGGAAAAAGATGCTCAGATTTAGCAAGAAATGGAAATTAAGAGATTCATCAGTCCATATGAGATCATAGTACGTATGAGACTAGTAGCTTACATGCTAGCCTTACAACAAGAATTGCAGTAAATCCACGATGTGTTCTTTTTATGTTAAGGCAATATTAATATGATCTTTTACATGTAATACTTGTATAGGAGATTTGACTGCAACTAGACTTAGCTTATGAGAAGGAGATAGTATAGATATTGGCTGAAGAAGTCAAGGAATTGAGGAATAAATTTATACCACTAGTGAAAGTGCTGTGGAAGCACAACAAGATAAAAAAGCTACTTAGGAAAGAAAGGACTAGATGAAAGCTCAATATCCAGATTTATTCTTAGCAGGCAATTTTAAGGATGAAATTTGTTAAGAGGGGAAGGATTGTAATGTCTGTGAATCTCAATTTCATGAACAGTACTCTCGAGGCATAAATAGTGTCTCCTAGGACACTGAGGCACCTTATGATGGCTAGAAGGGGAAATACTAGTCATAAAACTTTGATGGGCTAGAAATGAGGAAAATGAAATAATTAAAACTTTTAGTAGAACTAATAAATCATTTTAGGCTAAGAATTAGTGAATAGTGACCTTAGTTAGGATTATGCTAGGAATGGTATGGGATGTGCCCAGATGGATAGGTCAAAAATTCTTATAAGTTTATTGGTGAAGGAATTTTAATTTTCTGAGGTCGTTTGATATTTATTTAGAATTTCTTAATTATGCAGGTGAATAGTAACCTTAGTTGCCTTTAGAGTTTTAACTTGAGATTTTTTAGGGCCCTTAATAGGCACTATCAAAAATTTTTGACACTGAAACTATGATTTTTAGAGGTCTTGAGAAATTATTTTGAATTTCTAAAGTTTAAAAGAAAATCAGATTGAAATAAATCATCAAATTGACCTAAGGCGTGATCTGAACCATTAACCTACTTAATGTAAAAGGCCTTTGCACATGTAGGGTGTCACATGTGCCAAAATCCATCATTTTCCTCCTCTTACCTCTAAAGCTGATACCACCCTCCATTCTCTCTCCTTCCACCATTTTCTTCTTCATCTCCCTCAAATCAAGCCCAAATCTATCAAAAGTTATATGGTTTTCTACCTTTACAGTCTTCTAAAAGCCTTTCCCATTAACAAATTTTAGAAACAAAGGCTTAAATTGGAGAATGACACTTGTTGAATAGTGTCAAATTTGTGTGTAAGTGTTTTTATTCTATTTTTTAATTTTTGTTTTAAGTAGCCCTAAGTAATCTAAGATTAACCATATGATTAGTTCTCAAATTAAAGTCATGTAAGATTTTTGGGGATTTCTTAAAACCCTAAATGGTGTATGTTTATAGGAAAGGAAGAAAAGCTTGGAGAGGAGAAGCAACTAAGGGCTTAAAGTGGTGAATTAAGGTGTTTTGACACCCTAGGTATGTGAATTTGGTGTAATATGTGTGTATAATGGTATGTGTGAAAGGGTGTATGGAAGTGTAATGGTACGTGTATGTGTATAGGTAAATGTGTAATGTGTATGTGGTTATGTTAATGTGTTTATGAGAAGCTCAAGTGTGTGATTAATGTGTGAGAAAGGCATGTGCATGTGTGTGTTCAAGGTATGGCCGAATGGTGTACACCAAGTGAGTGTTAATGTGCAAGTGTGTTTAATGAGAATTGGTAATGGAATTAGGTAAAAAGGTAAGCGTAAGAAATGTAGTGTGAAATTTGTAAAGGGAGCTAATGGTGAATAAGGATACATGGTATGGTCTTAATGTATGGTAAGGCATGAATTGTATATGCATATGCATGTAATTAAACATATATAATAATTAGAGTGAAGCATGAAGTGATTAAAGGTATGGAAAAGAATTGGATGAGGTAAAATAAGTATATGAAATATTGACTAACCACGATAGTGATGGTAATGACATAATGGATTGAGATAAATATAAGAATGATGAATTGAGCTTATGAGCTCATAAAATGACCAAATGAATAGTAATTCCATTATCAAAAGACATCATAATGGTTGGCTATATAACTAAGAGAATATGCATGTAACTATGGCAACTATGAGTAATGATATGTTTGATATGAATAACCTATAACTGAGTAAATAAATTGGTAATTAGTATTGGCCCAAATTAATTAGACACCCATTAGATGGTTTAAACAATCAACTAGGGAATTAGCAGTTGCTAGGGGTTTTGGTCCTCTTGAGCCATTGCTTATTACCTATGATGGTGGGTGTAGCCACTGAGGTTTGATAAAGAGCCCTGCACACTCGAGTATTGAGAGGTCTATATGTACTGATCCCTGCTTACCCATATTTGTTATAGATTTTATAGGTCCCATGGGGCTGATCCTTGCTATCCACCTCTAATGATATGATGATTGGGATTTAGGAGGTCCTATTGGGCTGATGCCTGCTATCCTTACTATTAAGAGGTCCACCAGGATTGATCCCTACCATTCTAATTTGGGCGGTTCACATGAACTGATCCCTACTTTTGGATGGAATTAGGAAGGTGTAGTTATTGAGGTCCAAAATATGGGCCACTGCACAATTTGGATTCTATTAACTAATGTTTGTAAGTGTAGTCTTTCCAGTATGGGCCTGAAGGGAATTAAGTAAAAATAATTACAGATAAAATGAAACACATAAATTTTATGAAGCACTTACAAAATTAAGAATAAGGTAACAGAATAAGGTAATTTAAATGAATCATGGAATGCATACCTTATAGACAGGCTGATAAATGACAAAATTACATCTAAATGAACCTGCATGGTTACATGACTAGCATGATGTGTGTTTACTGCATGATTTTGTGTGCCACATATATTGCATTAAAATCACTATTGAGTGTATACTCAGTATGTCAATGTTTTGATGACCAAGTAGGAGATCTTAAGGAGTTGTTCATCCTTAGCACTTGTAGTGTAGCTGACAACCATTAAAAGGGTATATATTTTTGGATCTTTTATATGTGTATTAATAGATAGGCGCTCATGTATAGAGGGCTTTAGGCCTAGGATAGTAAAAGAGTTAGACTTGTATTTTAAGTTGTTATGGTCTATAAGTAATTAAATATAGATGTAACCTGAGTATGTATCTATATATATGCCTTACTATGTGTTTGAGCTTGATGTGGGTCTAAGACCTTATGTTGTCTATATTGTGACATGGATGATTAAGTAAAGGACTAGATGGGTCCATATGGCGGGTGATGTGATGATGATTGGTATAGAAGTGTTTTAAGCAGATTTAAATTTTTGGTTTTCACCCAGGTAGCCATTATGTTGCCCAAATTTTTATAAATTGGATAATTGTGAAATAAAAAGATTTTGGGAATATATTACAATCATGATGAGAATATTAATAAGGAAACTAAACTAAAATAACCTAGAACTCTAAGTCAGTTGTGTGTACTAGATCAGTTAAATGAATGGCTATTAGGGTAGATTGAGGATGGGTGACCTTCGGAAAGTAACATCTCTTATCAAGTTTCATTAGGTATCGGGTAGGGGGTGTTACACTTGATACTAGACTATAGATAAAATGCTTAACCTAAACTACAAAAGTCAGTGTATGGTACATATTCAAAGTGTTAATATAAACATTAGCATATCTATAGGCATGATTGGCTCTCCACTTCAGTTATATTCTAACATGCATATATATTATTTTCCTTACAAGATACCATGGGATGTAAAAAGGAGTTGATTAAATACAAGTAAAGTACTAACAGTGTGACCATCTTATATAGAGGTTAAGGGAGGAAATGATGAGAAAGACACAAGACAACGTGCACTGCAATCTTTCCTAGAACCTCAGCAAGCTATGACATTATAACTGGTTAATAAATTTTATTGTATCCTAGCACATAAAATGAGAAATTATATACATGTGGCTATAACATGGTAGATTATTTCTTATTGTATAATCATAAATGTACATCACACCAAGTACTGAGGTAGTCTAGTATGAGGGTGCAAGTTCCTATTTAAATACATGCAGGCATAATTGTGCACTGGTGGTTAAGAGAGGGCATATGAGCCTTCCATAACACTTCCTTTCTTAAGAGTGAAATTAGTTGTGATTTAGAGTCAGCATAAGGAGTGATAGACTTACTAACATGATGTGATGCTATGTGTTGTGTGTTTGATATAATATATGGATATGAGATGCTATGTAACTTGCTTTTATGTATAATGTAAGGATCATGAATGGTTAAGTGTAGATGTATATAAAAGTGTTTTACTACAAGTTAGAAAAAATTTTAGCAGGCCTTTGGACAACTGTTGTGCTATCGAAATTTCATCTCATAGTCCTATGTAGAGAGTGGTATCCCCTTATTTTGGTCCTAAAGAGACTTAGAGTGAGGTGGGTGCTACAGAACTTGCCACTTTAGATTATAGTAGGGAGTTTATCTTACAGTTCTAATGAGTTGTCATTATTCATTGGCATTTTACTTTGGCCAAAGTTTCTTAAATGCCTTCTCATCTTTCAAGATTTAAGGTGGTGCAAATAGGGTCGAGTCCTTGATCATTTCATTTGATCAAATTAAAGGGCCTGAATACGAATAGTGGTGACTCCACTAGGGACACCATGAGATCATGCTCTGAAAGTACCTTAAATTAATATAGAATATCTGGTTTAAATTTATAATTTTATTCTTTCTCAAAATTACATCTCATAATAGGGATTTAGAATAAGTTAGGCATCCCTTTTTTTACCCCGATAGCATTTTGAAGAAAAAACCCATTTAAACTCAATTTAGGGGCATGTTAGATATGATACCCACTGAATTCAAGCCTCATACCACTTAGGTATATCAAATGGTGAACCAATCAATTAAATGTTGATGATGAGATAGACCCATTATGAAAGGACCTTGTTTAGATGACCATAACTTGTATGACAAAAAATGACTAATAGCAACTTCCACTTAGCTTCCTTGTAATTTTCATTGTGTGCTATATGGGCCTCTATTAATGAAATATATTTAATCATCTTGTAATACAGTTGAACCTATTATGCCTTTTTATAACTAGATGGGCTGAACAATCCATTTTGGTTTGATTGGATATACTGAACAAATATAGGCAAAAACTTGTACTTGGCTTTAAATATGAGAATCATAATAATCAGCCTTTTGCCATTCATTATCCATACTTGTCGAGGTCCTTGATATCCTATAGGTAAGCCCACTTAGAAAAGACAACAAAGGCTTTATTTGTGGAAGTAATAAAGTCAAAAGGATTTTGTATGTGTTTGTTGTTATTGCACTGCACAAACATGCATTTGCATTTCATCATGCATACATATATATATATCATCATCATATTAACCCTTTATTTTATAGCCACCACAGATCCTCTATAGTATAATTGGGATTGAGGTTCAAATAGTTGTATAACTAGAAAAATAGGAATTTCCTATAACACCTTTACATGCTCCACGATGGAACCCAATAAGAGATGTTATAGCATAAACAAGTGACATCAATCAGAAACATACGAATCAAACATTAAAACAGAATATGTAAATTTTTCTTTTATTAAATTACTTTAGAACAACATTTTTTACCATTTAAAACACTTTTATTTACTGAAAACAACTATACACCAAGTTAAGATGCTTTGTTTTTTTTTTTAAAACATTATTATCAGTGGGTCATTGTGCTAAATATCTGATAGCATAACGGCTATCCAGGCACTACCCAAGAAAAATTCTTAACCTATAAAGAAACACTTTTAATCATCAACATTCATTATCAAACTCAAACTCAACTTTAATAATGCAAAACCATTATATGTCAAAACCATGCCATCTCAAGTTCAGTAACAAACTCTTCATGCAAAATCCTATGATCACACATATTCACACACATTATTCAACACTTTTTAAATCAATCTAGTTTAGACACTCCACAACATTACTTTAAAGTTCCATGTGATATAACATTAAACATGAACAAAATATTTCATTTATAATACAACATCTATAAACATATACAAAAAAGTTAAAGACTTTAAAACTCTATGTCTCCTTTTGTTTGGTTTTTTTGATGCAGCATTTTATTCTATCCTTTTGTATTGAAACTCCAGCATAAACCTATAAAAAGGAAAAAACCTCATGCTGAGCAACCTAAAACTAGTCTAAATGACTAATCTTTAGTTGCCTTAACTAGTTATTCTTAAATCATTTAAAGATATGATAAAAAAGTTATTTAAAACTAAATTTCATAACAATACTAATAGAAGATAACCTTTAACTTTTGTCTCGAACATACATTAATGCATATAGATAACTTCACTTCATTTATACCTATATACATGTTATAAGCAACATGTAACTTAGTTTTCCTAATCCATGTATATACATAAGTTATGCATCACGAAGCCATGGCATAAGTCTTACATTAAACATACTTATAAATACCCTTCATACATAACTCATGAAATTAGACTCTATGGTTACATCTTTATAGCTAGTTTCATCATACATTTCATTAACCATACATAGGCATTCACCTATATCATATGTGTAAATCTACCTTTCACATGGCATTTCTATTAGCATATCTCACAACAATAGCATAAATCATATTATATTTGTATGCTTTTTGCATCATGTTACATTTTTTTGTGCGAATAACAATGTTTATAAAAGAATTAAGTTAGATTATAGAAAATCATAGTACTTTTATTATCATTGACCATAAGTTAGTCCATTCTTTCTACATCCTCTTTTTATGCTAGGATAAGGGATATGTTGTGATGGATTTCTATTGATCCACCAACTTTTCTTGGTACCTAAAAGGCACATGTGTGATAATTCTTTTGAACCACTAACTTTTCTTAGTACCCAAAGGCATAGGTGGCACCTGCACTACCCATAAGGTGCATAAAAAAGTCTTAGTAGCTAAAGCTATAAGTCATGGTAGATCTGCTAAGTCTATTATTTGACATGCCAAACTATCACATGAGATTTTGAATTCCTAGGGAGAAATGGGTACATCATATTCATTTCATAAATTTCATTGCACTTAGGTCATGTGCACATCATTAACTTGCATTTAAGTGTTAAGTATTCATAGTATTTTCTTTTAGACATTTTTTTTCCATATTAGGCTGAAGGCTATTCAGATGCATTCAGCATACTTGAACATCAAAACCTTAGATTAAGTTCATGAGGTGTATACCATATGTATGTGTCAATAATCTCATGTAAAAGGATTTTTCTTTAACATTCATTATCATGGCATCCATTGTATTCATAAACTCATTAAAGCATAACACTCTAAGTTTTTCATTCATAAATAAATAATATGCCATTTCATCACATGAACATATAAGTCCTATCTTTTAGTTATGGAACTAATACATTCAAGAGTAAATCTTTTCTTTAACATTATGACATTTTATACATAGACATCTTGCACATAATCATGTTAAAATATTGTAGTTATAACTTTTATGGCTATTTAACCTCTACTTATCCATACACATATACACATATATGTATATACATAACCTTATACATACTTACATCATATCATTCCTTAAATATATTTTATGTATCTTTATTAGTAACACATAAACATACCTATTCATGTTATCATCCATGTGTACAATCTTTGTACTATGTACATGATCGTAGCAATTGTTCATATACTTATCATATATGTTGTACATATCATTAAGCAATTGTATATGTTAACACATCATATACATACATACTTCTATATAGCTGTATAAGGCATCTATCAAATACATTACCTTTGGCAATGTATAGATTAGACATGTCATCAATTACATTTATTATATGTGTTATGATCTAAATAAAGAGAATACATTATATATATATATATATATATATATATATATATATATATATATATATATATATTTAACTCATCTTTCAAATTTAATTAGAGCATCCCTAGCCATATCAAACAAATATACATACATTTTATATACATAGCTACATTAGGAAAATTTCAAAGTGATTTAAGTTTGATTTATTATTAAGTAAGAACTCTAACTGAGTATTCTCAATGTGACACTCTAACTTTCTGTCTAATTTTTCTTAAGAATAGAATTGGAATTAGAAGAAAAATAGGAATAAAATGGAAATATGAATTGAGTAGAGTCGATTGGTGTGACCTATAGAGCGAAAAATGACCAAAGGGTAAAATGGTAAGTATGTGTGAAAGCCAAGGCAAAATTGACAATTATTGTTTAGAGCCTTTAAGATATGTAGAATAAGTGTAAAGAGGTGAACAATAGGAATATGGTATGTAGAGTGTATGAAAAGACGAAAAGAATGAGGTTTGGGACATGATTTTGATGAATAGTGACACTAGGTCATAAATAGTACATCTCGGGCACATTTAGGGATGAATATACCATAAATTAGTATAAATTAAAAAAAATGAAATGTGGTGAAATTTGAGATGCATTTGAGGTCATATAGGAGGTTAAAAATTGAAAACAAAATTTAGATTACGGTCTATGATGAATAGTAAATTGTTTAAAGTTAAACTGAAAATTTAGAAAATGTGCTTAGAAAATTCCAAAAGTTGTACATCCTGATAGTCAAAAATTTCGAGGAATCCAAAAATCATAGAGTAGTTTTCTAAACATGGGAGCTCATAAAAAAATTTGGAAAATAAATTCAAAAAAATGAATATTTATGAAAAATATGATGGAAATTATGTGTAGGAGCATTTTTAGCCATTGGATCAAATGGTGGTATGGAAAAATCCTAGCCATCCAAGTGGAATATAGAATTAATGAGCTAGTAAATGATTAAATGATATTTTTAAAAAGAAATTACACATGGAATTAATCGCACCTTCTATGTGTAAATGCTCCCATTTAATCCTAGCCATCCATTCTATATATAAATACTAAATAATACTAAAAATATTCATTTAGCTTTAGCCACACCTCTCTCAAAAATCCCCCTCCATAGCTGAATTACATCCCACATTCCTCACCAATTTTTACACCTTAATTTTATCAAATAGTCTTCAAATACTACAACTAGGATATAGTTCTATCTACCCTACTACACTAACTCCCTAAAAATGTATGGAAGAAGTAAGGAATTAAAAGAAAATAAGAAAGGATAGACAAGAGTTTGAAGTCATGCTTATTTTGGTAAGTGGTTCTTAAACCAAGTATATTATAGGAATTAATTGGAGTATTTAGGAGATAGTTGATATGCATATGATGAAGTAATGTGATTAATGTTATTTTGATGGAATTTTTCATGAGGAATATGGTTATGGTGTTGATAAAACTTAAGGAAAAGGTGATGGGGTAATGGAAATGAAGGAGAAGGTTAGGAGGAATTAAGCTAATAGTATGTGTATTCTAATTCTATGAACTTTCATTATCACACTTACTTATTTATGCATATAGAAGTAGTGGATTTTTATATTATAGTTAGTTCTATAAAATAGATAGTTTAGGCATGTGGTTAGAATTCAAAATGAAAGGATTGAAAGGTGTTAATGTGGAAAAGAAAAATTGGAACCAAGAAATCTATGGGTGGCTGAAATTGATATGTGAGTAAAATAAGGTAAATTTAACATGTAAGTAAATAGTGTGAGGTGATATGTATAGGTGAAAATAAAGGTGAAAAGTGGTTATATATAAAATGATATTTTGTAATACTTGCAAATCTAAATTTTATGAATAGTACCTCCGAGGCATAAATAGTGTCTCCTAGGATACCGGGGCATCATATAATGGCTAGAAGGGGGTATACTAATCATAAAACTTTGATGGGCCAAAAAATGATGAAAAGGAAAGAATTAAAACTTTTAGTAGAACTAACAAATTATTTCAAGCTAATAATTAGTGAATAGTGACCTTTGTTGGGGATGTGTTAAGACAGCTTTGGGATATGCTTAGATGGACCTAAAAATATCATACCTTAAAGGTTAAAAATTCATTGAGTCTATTGGTGAAGAAATTTTAATTTTTTGAAGTTGTTTGGTATTTATTTAGAATTTTTCAATTATATTTGTGAATAATAACCTTGGTTCCCACTAGAATTTGGGCCCGAGATTTTAGAGGCCCCTTAATTGGGAATTTTTAGCATTGAAAGAAGTAATTTTGGAGGCCTTGAAAAATTATTTTACATTTTTGAAGGTTAACTCACAAATAGGATTAATCATGACCATCTGATCACCACATGGCACAATCGAGGCCATCCATCATCTTAATATAAATAAGTGTGTATGTGTGTGCATGTAGGGAATCAAAAAGATTGATCTTCCTCCCTTATTCCCTAAAAAATTGATGCCATCCATGGCTTTCTCCTCCCTTTTATTTTTTTCATTTTTACCCTTTAAACACGTTATTTCATCTATTTGAGGTAGCAAATCATGCCTTTATATCCTTTAGATTAAGATTCTAATAAGAGAAATACAAGAAAATGGTTATTTTCGGATAAATGAACACTTGGTGTATAGTGGCACTTTGATGGGTATGTAAAATTTTCCAAGGTTTAATATTTTTATTCTATGGTATTTAAGGTGTAGATGTTAGATATGGAAAGAGATTTCAATTTGGCATTGTATAGATTTTTGTAGAATTTTTCTAAGCCAAAAACCTAATATGTTTATAGTGATATGCTGGAATTGATGGAAGCAGAGGAAGCCAAGGAATTTAGAGTGTAATTAGAATGTTCTAGAGTCCATTGTAAGTGAATTTAGTGAAAGATGTATTGTGTATTGTGTGTTTGTGCAATTTGAGTGAATGTGCATGTGTATGGAAATGCTTAATTATGAATATGTGTATGTGTTTGAATATGAGAAACATGGGAATAACATTAGATAATGGAAATGAGTAATAGTGTATGAAGAAAATAGTGAAAAATAACATGGCTATATGAATTGAAGTGATGGTCGAATGATGTAACCTAAGGTGTACACATGTGTACTTGTGTGGTTGTAACATACTTGGTATAAGTTAGTTATTCATATAGTAATAAACTTAATTGATATGAAATGTAGGAGAGAAAATGAATGAATAGCTACCAATGAACCATAATTGAGTGGTCAAGGGTGATTGATGTATGTGTTATGGTAAATGGTGGTCAATGTGTGTGGTAGAGGAAAATGGTGATTGATATACATGTGTAGGGGTCACATAAGTTGAATGATAAAGGATTTAATTGAATAAGTAATCATAAATGTGTTTGGAATGAGTAAATGAAAGGAACTTAAGGTTATGTGTATGTGTATGATTTTGTAATACCATGATTATTAATGTTAGGCTTGAGTAAAGAAATTTTAAATAGCAAACGAATATGTAAAATTGGGAAGACATTGAAAGGGAAATGGATTTAAAGGAATACGAAATGAATGGATGATGAGTAAGTTATGATAGGGATTAAGGAAAATGAATTATCCATATGATTCTATGCACGTGTAATCTCATATGTACCATATGGGAATGGTGAATTTAGAAAAATAAGTAATAACTGGAGAATGAATGTAACTAACATGATAGACTAAGAGTGCAAATTGTTAATACTAAATTGTGAACATGGATTGTATGATAGATGGGTGTTGAGTAGAAGAAATAGTGGGATTACTCTACTTTACGTAAGAGGATTTTGTAAACCATAAACTATGTGTCTTTGAAATAAAGAAGTGAGTGGTTGATTGGAAAGAATAATATTAAATGGAAATGATTCAATAAAATGGAAAAAAAAATAGGTAAGGAATTGACTTGTAAGGGAGTATAGAACCTTACTTTAAAAGCATTGTTGACTATACATAGAAAATGTATATGAAATATGGTAAATTAAGTAAATGAGAATTGCGGTGTAGGACCTAGCTAAAAGATACTAGTTAATTAATGTGAAGTATGATATAAAATGGTTGATGATATTGAAATAAATTCTTAAGGATAAAGAATATGATAATTTGATTTAGACAGTATTTAGTGAAAACTTATGAATTGATGCTGAATGAAAAAATGATGATAAATAAGGAATAAAAATGCAAGAAATTATGGCCCATGTTAGTTAGACACTTACTGGATAGGTTGACTGGTCAATTAGAGAGTTAGCAGCTGCTAGGAGTTTTGATCCTCCTGGTCCATTGCCTGTGTACATGACATAACGAGTGCAGCTGCCGAGGTTATGCTAAAGAGCCCTACACACCTAAGTATTAGGAGGTTTACATGGACTAATCCTTGCTTGGCCACTTTATTGTGGATTTGGGAAGTCCCATGGGGTTAATTCCTATTATCCACTAGAGATGATTAGGATTTGGGAGGTCTTACGGGGCTGATCCTTGCTATCCCTACTATTGTTGGGAGGTCTACTAGGAATGATCCCTGCCACTTCGATTTGTGAGTTTCTTATAAACTGATCCTTGCTATCAAGTGGATGGTGTGTATAGATGCTGAGGTCCAGAATGTGGGCCATTGTACAATGTGGATCCTATTATCCAATGTTTAAAGAGTTGTATTTTGAGTATAGGCCATGTAAAATGAAATGGATGTTAATACTCTATTATCTAGTGCTAACCTAACATAAGTAATTAAAATTTTGAATAATTAATTTGGCTGCAACTTGTAATGTGAGATCTAAACTGTAGTGTGATAGTGTGCTAAATTAAGACAAGAGATGGACAAGTCATGATATTAATAAAGTAGCTGTATGTGAATGGTATTATTAATTAAATCAGTAAATATGTGACTCATAAGAATAAGTACAATATAGTTGTAGCTATCTGATAAAGGTAAAATCTTAATGAAATGTATATAAATATATAGGGGTAAATGAGAATAAAGGTAACTCCCTAAAGAGAACTTTAGAGGCAATCACTAATGTTGAATAAAACATCAAATGGGATAAAAATAGGCAAATTATCATAATCAAACCCACTCGACTGATGTTAAATTGTAATTAAACATGTACACATTGTATAACTATTATAATTGTGAGTAAATTTGAAGAATTGACTAGATAGACATGAAATATATAAACTTGAGGAAATGGTGGAGTAATATTGCATAATTAAGGAAGTTGCTTGCATTTGATATATGTGTGTGTGTGTAATATAATACATATTTCACTAAATTCACCACTGAGTTTATACTCAATGTATCTATTGTTCCAATGTGTAGGTGTTAGACAAATAGTAAGTAGTATGGGTGTAACTAGTAGGTAGCAAAAGGCTTCTAAGGTAATGATATCTTCATTGCTATAGTGTACAAGTAAATATATTAGTGGCACTCATACATGATAGGGTTATAGTTACAGCTTGGGACAAATGTAATTTGATATTCGTAGTAATATTTTGAATGAACTTTAATGAGCCTACAGATGAGCCTATAAGTTTGATATTTATAGATTTACCTAGGATGGGATAAGATATGATTGGTATAGTATCATGCATACAATGGATAATCTGAGTAAGTTAGTAGGTATAAATAAATACCAGTCTTAATAAGAGTTAAATGAAAATAGGCCATAGTAATATTAAGGATGGGTGACCTATAGGAAGTGACATCTCTTTTTCATTCTGGTGACGAATTGGATAGGAGGTGTTACATATGTTGATTAAATAATTATTAAATCTATAAAGGATTCATAAAGGTATATATATGTATATGTAGAAAATTAAGTAAAATAATATAGAAAATCATAAAAGAACATACGTGTATTATTAAGAATAACAAGTTAATTACATAAGTAATAGAATAATATAATGTATACAATAAAAAATGAAACTTAAATATATAATAAGACAAAGAAATAGGTGAAAATATATAATTGTTATAAGAATAATTAATTGAATTGAAATAAGCATAATTAAAATAATAATTGAATAATTGAGAAATTTTAAAGTTCAATGAGAGAAAATAAAATAAGAAAATTTAGGTCATTCAGAAAAAAATTAAATTATAAATTAATTGATAAGGATTAGATATCTTGTAGAAATAAAGGCATATAAACAAATTTATAAACACATAAGTAAATAAAGGTATTTAATTAAAATAAATTAATTTAGTTATATTTAGAAATTTTGAGCAAAGAAAAGGTATATAAATAAGAGTTAAAGTGATATTAATTATAGGAGATTAAGTACATAAGAGTAAGAAATTATGTGAAATAATTAAATAAACAAAAAGGGATATACGATGTAACACCTCCTATCCAAATCCATTTTTGGACTGCATAAGAGATGTCACTTTCCAGAAGGTTACCCATATTTATCCTACTCTAACCTAACCACGTTTAACCTTATGTGAAAGATAATTTAAAAATGCCAATTATTAAAAAACCCGAACTTACAAAAATTTTGTCAGCATAATGACTGTACGAGTGAAAAACTAAAAATTCTGAACCTGTAAAACACTTCTAAAACTATTCTCAAATATTTCCATAGTCACTGGGTCTATCTAACCCTCCAATTATTTCATATGGTATCATTATCATAACAATATCTAAATCTATAAAATACACACCCTCAATATAGCAATGCCTCAGTAAAAATAAATAAATAAAATGCAAGTTCATATAACACAGAATCCAGTTTGCCATATAATTTAATTAAAATAAGTTAATACATCAAACCATATTTGGCTAGCTCTAAGACCATAACCCCTTTCATACATGAGTGCCACTAATCTAACTCTTGCTCATAGAGGTACCAAAAAAGTGTTAGAGGTACCAAAGGAGTGTTCTCTTTAGAAGTTTTCTACTACACTACTACATAAGGCGATACAACTAATTGCAATCAAACACCTGCGCAATAGAGGACCGACACACTAAGTATACACTTAGTGATGAATTTAACGTAATATGCATTGTACGAAACACACACACCACACAAGCATGCAAAATCATTTGTTTATAAGTGTATGCCATTATTAAATTATTAATCTTTTACAAATACTTAGGTTATTAAGTCATGTGTATACACTACTATCCTATTTTCATTCATTCATAGATACACATATTATTAGATTATGTTATACCTTTTCTCTTAGGTTCTCACATCTCATATACCCTTATTCCATGGCTATAAAGTATTTATTCATTTGCATATGTTTTCTTACTCATGTTAAGATGCTATTACCTTTAGGTCTAATGCATGCCACATATTATTATGTTTATACCTATTTATATTTATACCTTTAACTCATTCCACTAGAGGGTTCCTTGTATTATAGATCTGATATGTTAGCCATCAATCTATTTATAGTTTTATCACATTGATCTATCATATCATCTCGTTTAATTCATTATTATTATCATTTTAGGCTTATACTTAGGAGACATTATCATACACTGGATAATGGGATCCATCTTATACAGTGGCCCACATTCTAGGCCTCAGCGTCTGTACACACTATCCATCTGATAGCAGGGATCAATTCTATAGAACGCCCAATACATAAAGGCAGGAATCAGTCTAGCTGGACCTCTTAACAATTGAGATAGCAGGGATCAACCTTGGGAGACCTCTTAATATCTCAAATCTCATCATTAGTGGATAGTAGGGATTAGCCTTAGTGGACCTTTTAATATCCATAACAATATAAGAAGCAGGGATCAGCCCATATGGACCTCCCAATAGCCAAAGTAAAGTGAGTACTAGGGATTAGTCCATGTGGACCTCTCAATATTTGGGCAGTAGGTGCTAGTTTGTGTGGACCTCCTAATGACCCTGCATAGCAGAGATCAGTCCTTGTGGACCTCTTTATACCTAGAGCGTGCAGGCTTAATCATAGTTCAATGGTTGCACCCCACCACACAATACGCTAAGATCCTCATAGATCAAGCCCCTAACAACTGCCAACACCCTAGTTGATTGGTCAACCTATCTAGTAGGTGATCTAGCTAATATGGGCCAACTTCAGTTAATTTTCTCAGTTATTGGTCTCATGTTACTTAGTTCAATTCATATACTTTCTAACCAGCACCATATTATTTGAAGGTACACATATTTATGTTCATTCACCATTACTTTCAAGCTTTCATGCCCAACCTCAACTATTCCTTTTTCTCATTTTACATGGCCATAGTTATTAGCCATTCATGCTATCATCATGCCATGTTATGTCACTTGAATTTATATTAAGTTATGGTTATCTTGATTCCATACTTTACTTTGCCATTACATTGTTATATCTCACACACATATCTCATTTATTTATTTCACTATTAATCATTCCATTCTTATAATCACACTCTCCCAAGTATAGCACATAATAATTACCTTGGAACACTATAACATACACTTTGTCATCCTTACGCATATCCACGGCCACTACATACATAAGCACACTCAATTAGCTTCTTCTTAATTTCAAGTTAAAATTAGTCATTTTCCTTACTTCCTAACTCATTTACATCACTTACACATGCCCATCACACGTGCACATATGCCTTTACTCTTAGTGCACCACCCAACCGCACACATTTCCCACACATGTACATTATGTTTTTGACCTATCCTTAGTCATTCATGTTTATTACACACACCATATGACATACACACATTTTCCTCATTGAAGCACATACACATGTACTAGTTATAACTAGTCCATACATATACTCACGCATGCACATGTAACACCTATTTAACATACAATACATATTAAACTAAATTTATTACTCATTAAACCCATATCTCAATCCCATTTATTACTTAATTACCATTTCATTTGTGCATTACACCTTAAATTATACTTACATATACACACATACTCCTTTATATACCTATCAGCCATAAGGTAAAAAATAGGCTTATATACAATTTCTGATTTTAATTATGCCTACCTTTATCTTATCAATTCACTTACATTTCTTATACAACTTAATTACACATACACACACACATTTTTCATGCACACACCATTTACCCTTAACTCAATCACTCACATACATATACACATTATTTCCTTCCTATTTATTTATGCATTCATACTTTACATCATTCCTACACACCACAATACATTCACTAAGCACAAAACACATAATATACATATTTAACACCACACTTCCATACGTACTTATTAACACAAACATAATGCAGTAGTCAACATATAATGCATATGACATTAAATTCACTTATAGTAGGCTCCAGACCATTTTGATTGCACTCCAGAACCTTTGGTCTCCTCTTTCTCTATCAATTCCACCATTACACTACAAACATATTAGGTTTTAACTTAGAAAATTTCTACAAAAATCTACGCAACTCTAAATCAAAATCTATTTATGTAGGCATTCTCTATACCTTAAATACTATTTAATAAAAATAAGAAACCTTAAGAAAAAACCACTTACTCACCAAAATGTCACTATTCACTAACCTTTAAAATCTCCTCAAACAAGCTATCCTATGGGTTTTTTCTCTATATAATCATGTTCAGGAGACTGTGGAGCATGATTTAATTGAAGAAAATAGTGTGTTTTAGTGCTTGGAATGAAGAAATAAAGAAAGGGAGGGCATATGGAGGATATGTTAGCCATGGAGGAAAAAGGAAAGAAGAGAAGGTTTTGCTCCCATACACACTCACACAACAAACACCTTTTAGATTATGGTGGTGGATGGCCACAATCATGACACATGGTGATCGGATGGCCCTATTAATCCTATTTATGTTTTTATCTTCAAAAATACAAATAAAATGTTTAAGACTTTCAAATTCATGCTTTTAGAGCCAAAAATTCTTAAAAGTCCTAATCAGGGACCCCTAAAATCTCGAGTTAAAACTTTAAGGGAAACTTGGTCAATTATTAACTCGCATAATTAAGAAATTCTGAATAAATATCAAACAACCTCAAAAAATTATAATTCCTTTATCATTGGATTATTTCGAATTTTTGACAGTCTAGGTATGCTATTTTCAGGTCCATTCAAGCATATCTCAGGCCTCTTCTGGCACAGTGTCAACTAAAGTCACTATTCACTAAATCTTAGCATGAAATAATTTATTAGATTTGTTAAAAGTTTTAATTGTTTTATTTTTATCATTTTCTTGCCTGTCAAAGTTTTATGATCAGTACTCCCCCTTCAATTGCCTTTGTGCAACCTAATAGCTCAAAGAGCACTGTTCACCCCTCGGGTTACACTATTCATAGAACCAGGGTTCACGAACATTACATTTCTTCCCCTCTTAAAAAATTTTTTCCTCAAAATTTCCTCAATATCATCAATGATGTCATTAGCTTTCTATCAATCATTTAGTTCTTTATGTGGTTCCTTTATGTTATCTCCATAGGGCTCTCGATTACAGCGTTGTTTGAATTCCTAATTGCAAAATTTTCTCCATCAGGATCCTTATGTATATCTCATTACAATGTAATCTCATCTCTATCTAAATGTTTTACATCAATAGCACATGAAAAAATTTAACTCTATATTCGTCTAGTATAAATTCTTAAGGTAGGTTGTATCATTACAGTATCTTTAACAATAATGCTAGTAATTCTTTCTCTATTTCAATGTAAATGTAGTAATGTAAATATGCAAGGTGTTAATATGCAAATAATGGCAAAAAATGCTTAACCTAGCCCCAATATCACATGCATCATCAAGAAAGGGAATAGGTTTCATCCCCAATGACATTGATAGGTATCTTAAGTATTTTAATTCCTTTAACATTTGTTACTCTTTCTTTAATTTTCCTTTACTTATTACCTACTAATTTTCTATATGAACATTTTACACATTTCCTCGTTCAATTTATTGTCTTAAGTGTTATCTCAAATTTTCTTGACCTTGTCTAGTAATTCCTTATTCCCTTATATCCTTAAAAGTGTTAGTCTTCGATATAACACATATATTAACCAATTATATTGTAATCATTTATTGCTACCATTCCTTTAGAACGACCCTATTCTCACCATTAAATCTTTTTGCTATAACATAATCCTTTTTCCTATACATATACCCTCTTAAATACTAGGTTTTGATTATTCTCCTTAGTAATCATCTAGATACCTTCGATTTATTGGTAACTATACTGTTAAGTTTTCTTCACTTGGATCTCTTATTATGAGGGACTACTTAAATCATATAGCTTAAGACTAAAAGTAAACTTTTCCACCACCTGCTAGGTCTTCCCTATGTCTTTTAATCACTTATAGGGAAAAAGAAAGTTATACTAATCTAAGTTCAACTTCTCAAAAGATAGTGATATTCATAGTTTAGTTGTTATCCTCCCTATACTAAATTCATTACTACTTCCCAATTAGTAAAATAATTTCTTACACATACGGCCTCATATAAGGGTTATGGTTTAATAGTTTATCATATTATGACTTAGTATGATAGCTCAACCTTAAACTTTCCCTTTAAACATTCACATGCCCCTTACAATCTCAAAGGATTCATCACTCATTTTCCTTTAGGGAAATCAATTACCTCCACTTTACCTATGCTCTTAAGATATACATCCTGCCCTACCTAGGGCTATCACTATCATATCATGATGGAGGAAGAGGCTTCTAAAGTTTTATTATAGCAATACATCTGCCAAGACCATTACCCTAGAAGGAGTGCACTTACTTATCCAATTTCACACTTAAGAACAAGTACCAACTTGCAGCAGTGCAGCTAGCATTAATGACCTTTCTCATCCTATGGCACTCATGTATTCCTTTACCTAGAACCGCTTAAACCTGCTCTGATACCACTAAATGTAACACCTTTTATCCAAAACTGCTTCTGAACTGCATAAAAGGTGCCACTTCCTAGAAGGTTATCCATCTTTATCTTACTCCAACATGACTGCATTTAACCTTATGCAAAAGATTATTTAAAAAGCCTAATTGTTAAAAAAAACTTGAACTTACAAAAATTCTAGTAGCATAATAGCTATCCGGGTAAAAAATCAAAAATTCTAAACATGTAAAATACTTCTAAAACTATTGACAAATATTTCCATAGTCATTAGGTTTATTTGACCCTCTAGTCATTCTCGTATGGTATCATCATCATAATAGTATCTCAAACCATAAAATACACACCTTCAATATAATAATGCCTCAATAAAAATAAATAAATAAGAATGCATGTTCATATAACTCAGAATCCAGTTTTCCATACAATTTAATTAAAATAAGTTAATACATCGTACCATATTTGGCTAGCTCTAAGACCATGACCCCTTTCATACATGAATGCCACTAATCTAACTCATGCACAAAGAGGTACCAATGGGGTGTTCTCTTTGAAAGTTTTTTGCTACACTACTGCATAAGGTGATATTATTAGTTATTACCTAACTCCTACTTATTGAAGGATCGATACACTGAGTATACACTCAGTGGTGAATTTAACATAATATGCATTGTATGACACACACACATCACACAAGCATTCAAAATCATTTGTTTATATGTGTATGCCATTACTATATTATTAGTCTTTTATATGTACACTGGTTATTAAGTCATGTGTATACACCACTATCCCATTTTCATTCATTAATAGACGCACAAATTATTAGATTATGTTATACCCTTTCTCTTAGGTCCTCACATCTTATATAACCTTATTCCATAGCCATAAGGTATTTATTCATTTGTATGTATTTTCTGAGTCATGTTAAGATGCTATTACCTTTAGGTCCAATGTATGCCATGTATTATTATGTTTGTACCTATTTGTCTTTATACCTTTAACTCATTCCATTAGAGGGTTCCTTGTACTATAGATTTGATATGTTAGCCATTAATCTATTCTTAATTTTATCTCATTAATCTATCATATCATCTTGTTTAATTTAATATTATTATTATTATTATTATTATTATTATTATTATCATCATCATCATTATCATTATCATTTCAAGCTCATACTTTAGAGACACTATCATACATTAGATAACGGGATCCATTTTGTCTAGTAGCCTATATTTTGGGCCTTAATGTCTGTACACACCATCCATCTAATAGCAAGGGTCAATTTTGTAGAATCTCCTAATACCGAATGGCAGGGATCAATCCAGCTGGACCTCTCAACAAGCAGGACAGCAGGGATTAGCCCTAGTAAACCTCCTAATATCCCAAATCTCATCATCAGTGGATAGTAGGGATTAGCCCCAGTAGACCTCCTAATATCCATAATAATACAGGTAGCAGGGATCAGCCCATATGGACCTCTCAATACCTAGAGCAAAGTGAGTAGTAGGGATCAGTCCATATGGACCTCCTAATATCCAGGTGGTAGGGGTTAGTCTATATGAACCTCCTAATACCCAAAACGTGCAAGCTCAATCACAGTCTAACAGCTACACCCACCACACAGTAGGCCGGGATCATTATAAATCAAGCCCTTAGTAGCTGCTAACTCCCTAGTTGATCAGTTAACCTATCTAATAGGTGGTTTAGCTAATATGCGCCAACTTCAGTGAGTTTTCTCAATCACTGTTCTCATCCCATTTAGTTTAGGTTCAATTCACATACTCTCTCACTAGCCTTATATTATTCAAAGGTACACATTTTTATGTTCATTCACTATTACTTTCAAGCTTTTGTGTCTAACCTCAACTATTCATTTTTATCATTTTACATGGCCATGTTACTAGCCATTCCATACTTTACTTTGCCATTACATTATTATATCACACACACACATCTCATTTATTTATTTCACTACTAATCATTCCATTCTCATAATCACACTCTCCCAAATATAGCCCATATTAATTACTTTGGAACACTATAACATTCACTTTATCATCCTTACCTATATCACACGGCCACTACATGCACAAGAACACTCAATTAGTTTCTTATTAGTTTCATTTTACCATTAGACACTTTTTTTACTTCCTAACTCATTTACATCACCTTCACATGCCTATCACATGTGCACACACACCTTTAGTCTTAGTGCACCACTTAGCCACACATATTTCACACACATGTATATTATGTTTTTGCCCTATCTTTAGTCCTTCATGTTTATTACACTTGCCATACCACAGATGCACATTTTCCTTATAGAATTATATACACATGTACTTGTTTTAACTAGTCCATACACATGTAAAACCTATTTAACATATAATACACATTGCCTTTAATTCATTACTTATTAGCCCCATATCTCAATCCCATTCACTACTTAATTACCATTTCATTTGTGTATTACACTTTAAATTATACTTACATATACATATATACTCCTTTATATACCTCTCAGCCATAAGGTAAAAAATACACATACATGTAATTTTTGGTTTTATTAATGCCTACCTTTATCTCATCAATTCACTTAGATTCCATATACAACTTAATTACACATACACACACGCATAGCATTTGACCCTAACTTAATCACTCACATACACATTATTTCCTTCTCATTTCTGTATGCATTCATACTCCACATCATTCCTACACACCACATATACATGTACCAAGCACAAAACACACAATATGCATATCTAACACTACACTTCCATAAGCACCCATTAACATAAACATAATGCAAAAGTTAATATACAATGCATATGACATTAAATTCACTTACAATAGGCTCTAAAACATTCTGATTGCACTTCAAAACCCTTGGTCTCCTCTTCCTTCATCAATTCCACCATTACACCACAAACATATTAGGTTATAACTTAGAAAATTTCTACAAAAATCTACATAGCTCCAAATTAAAATATGTTTATGTAGGCTTTCTCTACACATCAAAT
Organism: Hura crepitans; assembly: GCA_948208565.1. Classification (NCBI taxonomy): domain Eukaryota; kingdom Viridiplantae; phylum Streptophyta; class Magnoliopsida; order Malpighiales; family Euphorbiaceae; genus Hura; species Hura crepitans. The sequence continues at coordinate 23,074 of CANXYI011217787.1, forward strand.
ATTATCTATTAAAAATAAGAAACATTAAGAAAAACCACTTACTCATAAAAAATATCACGATTTATCAAGCTTTAAAATCTCCTTAAACAAGCTATCCCATAGCTTTTTCTTTACATAATCATGTTTAGGAGATTGTGAAGGCATGATTTGATATTTTAATTGAAGAAAATCTTGTGTTTTAGGGATTAGAATAAAGAAATAAAGAAAGGGAGGGCATATGGAGAAGGCATTGGCCATTGAGAAAAAAGGGAGGAAGAAGAGAAGGTTTTGCTCCCATACACATTCACACACCAAACTTCTTTTATATTATGGTGATAGATGGCCACGATCACGCCACGTGGCAATTGGACAGCTTTAATTAATTCTATTTATGTTTTTATCTTAAAAAATACAAATAAAATGTTCAAGACTTCCAAAATTCATGCTTTTAGTGCCAAAATTCTCAAAAGTCCAAATTAAGGACCCCTAAAATCTTAAGTCAAAACTCCAAGGAAATTAATTCAACTATTCACTCGTATAATTAAGAAATTCTAAATAGATATGAAACAACCTAAAAAAATAATAATTCCTTCACCATTAGATTATTTGGAATTTTTGGCATTCAGAGTATGTTATTTTCAAGTCCATTTAGGCACATCCTAGGCCTCTCCCTATAGAGTGATAACTAAAGTCACTATTCACTAGATCTCAGCATGAAATGATTTATTGGTTCTACTAAAAGTTTTAATTGTTTCATTCTCATCATTTTTTTGCCTGTCAAATTTTTATGACCAGTACTCCCCCTTTAGTTACCTCTGTGGGACCTAATTGCTCAAAGAGCATTGTTTGCCCCTCGGGTTATACTGTTTATAGAACCAGGGTTCACGAGTGTTACATAAAAATATGATCATCTCAGAGAATTATTCATTAAATAAAGAAAAATAATAAGAACATAAGAAAGTGATAGTTAAACTATAAATCAAGAAAGATTATCAAGTAAATATTTAGGTATTATTGAAATAAGGAATTTACAGAAATAAACAAGTAGTAACATAAGAAAAGTTAGTATTTATATAACTATTATAAATGGAAAAATATGATGATTATTAGAAATGTGAGGCACAAGTTGAAAACAAATATAGTGTAAATTCTTGTGACACTAAAATAATATGCAAATTATTGGAAAATGAAAAATAAGTGTAATTGAGAATAAACCATATGAATTGGACAACTTGGACTAGTAGGTTAACTAGTCAACTAAGGAAATACAACAGCTATTAGGATACTATGATGTTATTTTCTTAATGTGGGTACAAACATAAGAAGGTCTAACATAACCACTATGTATGATCGATTTTTGAACCAAACAAGAGATATCACTTCCCGGTAGGTCACCCATCTTGATTTTTCTCTTACCCGTAGCTCATTTAACCCGACAAGAGATAATGTTTACTTTAGGTTCTATGATTTTAAATCTTACATAGCTTATTCTTATTATACTCTATTTACATGTCATATAGGGTCATAAGTGGACCAGTTCATTCCAAATATCAAAAACCCTTAAAAACCCCTTAAGGAAGTTTTATAAAAAATCTAGTAGCATAACAGCTGTCTGGGCAAAAATTGCAAAATTTCAACCCATAAAATAAGCACTTCTATAACATTTTCATTCATAACCCAACTCATTGGATCCTTCTGATCCATCACATAACTCATTATCACTAACAACAATTCTTATATACAACTTAAAAAGCATATTATACACACACACACACACACATA
>CANXYI011217835.1:0-10056 GCA_948208565.1 Hura crepitans
TAATTAATGGATAAAGTTAGGGTATAAAGGTAATTTAAACATGAAATATAAAAGAGTCTAGGTCTTAAATCAAATAATGGCCCATCAGTTAGACGCCCACTGGATGGGTTGACCGGTCAACTAGGGTTAGAGCAGCTGCTAAGTAGTAGGTCTCTATGTGGGACCCTCTGCCAGGTAATACAGTATGGCGGGTGCAACCGCTTAGGTTCAATGAGAACCACTGCACTACAGGGTATTTAATTGTGGCCTTGGGGTGGTCTACAAACTTGCCTCAAGTGTCCACCATAGGTTTTAATCAGTATACATTGCAGGTGAGAGAATAGTTCACAGACTGTTCTCTGCCATCTGCTACAAGTACAAGTACAGGATTTCCCACTGTCCAGTGTCTTCAAGTAATATCTGTCTGTCATGGGTCTATAATATAATTAAATAAATAGTATTACAAAATTCAATCTCTAATGTACAGAAGAGTAATAATGACATAATATCAAGATAGATTATGGTCAGTCATAAATTATATTTATATATGTTGCATGTTTAATTGCATGTTTGCATCAGTGACATAAGTTATTTGATTTATTCCACCACTGAGTTTATACTCAGCATGTCGGTGTTCCGATGTGCAGGCTATAGACAGAAGACACCTCAGCATCAGACTTTCTTAACAGTGTAGCTGACTGAAGTCCTTTTTGGTATTTTTGTTTCTTTTCTTAAGTTTGTAATAACTGCACTCATGTATATAGGTTATATAGGTCATGGACACTCACGTACACTATTACATAGATATTAATATGGTAGACTGCTGGATTATATTCTGATAATATCTGTATTGTGTGTGAATGTATACTGATAGGTCTCTGACCCTATGATATGTATATATGATTGAAATGTGTTGTGATTGATGAAACATTGGAGGACCAGAGGGTCCAAGGATGTTGGGCATGGTGTGTAATTGAATAGAAGTGTTCTTTTATAGGTTTAAAAATTTGGCTAGGAAATAAAGCAGCCGTTATGCTGCCCGATTGTTTTTAAATGTCCGGTAACACCTGAGGATAACATGAATAGTACCTTACTAGGGAGTGGGGTATATATGAAGGGAAAGATGAATTAGATTAAACAGTCCAGTGACACTTCTTGCCTGTTCAAATAGAATGGGAAAGGGGTGTTACATGTTCCTATCGTAGCACTATTCCTTTAGTTCATTTTAAAGTCCTATAATTCTAAGTAATTCTTCTCACCTATTCAAGCTAAGTTATATTAATTTACTTACATAAACACAATTTTCTTTTAACATTTCCACTTAGCATACCAAATTCTCATATTACACTAAGTAATCCCTTTTTAATACACATAATCACATTATGCCTTATTCTAATTGCCATTAATCTTCACTTTATACACATGAACATACACCTTAAGGTCATGACACACCTCACAGCCATACCATGCTCAAGCATTATCACTTCTCTTCTTACCAATTTCATGACACAAACACACTTAATACTTACATTTTAAGTTGTGAGCACTTGATGAATAGTGGTAAATTTTGGTGTAAGTGTTTTTATCTCAATTTTTATTTTAGTTTTGTATAGTTCTAAGTGAACTAAGATTAACTATGTAATTAGTTTTCAATTTGGAGCTTTGTAGGATTTTTTAGGAATTTCTAAACCCTAAGTTGGTGTATGTTTATAGGAAAAGAAAGGAAGCTTAAGGAGGAAAGGCAAGACTAGGCTTGAAATGGTGAATTAGTGTGTTTTGACAACTTAGGTATGTGAATTTAATGTAGTATGTGTGTGTGATTATTTGAGTGCATCATTATGTATGTGTGTGTATGGAAGTCACATTGCGAATAGATGTGTGTGCATTTGTTTATAATATTTGTATAATTATGTTAATGTCATTATAATAAGCCTATGTGCATGGTGAATACATGAGAAATGCATGTGTAACTGTGTGTGTTAAGTGTGGTCGAATAGGGTGTGAAAAAAGAATGTGTGTATGCATGTGTGACTAACAAGAAATAGGCCATTTTCAGGCCCATCTAGGCATATCCTGGGCCTCTCCCGACACAGTGCTAACTAAAGCTACTATTCATTAGTTCTTAGCCTAAAATAATTTATTGGTTCTATTAAGAGTTTTAATTATTTTATTTTTTAGATTTTTTGGCCTGTCAATGTTTTATGACTAGTACTCACCCTCTTGGCAATCATAAGGTGCCCTGGTGTCTTGGGAGACACTATTCATACCTTAGGAGTATAGTTCATGAAACTGAGATTCTCAAGCATTACACTATTCATATCTTAAAAAGTACTATTCATAACACTAGAATTTTTCAGGTCTTACACCAGTATTGGGAGGTTCCACTGAATGAATCCTTGTTATTGGGTAGATATAGGTAGGTATAGCCACTGAGGTCCAAAATGTAGGCCACTACATGAGTTGGATCCCGTTATCTAGTGTTTTAAAGTGTTGTCTCTCCAGTATGGGCCTAAGGAATAAATAAGGGCAGATGAATATAAAATTTGAAATCATAGATATATGTCTTAATTGGAATGGGTAATAATAAGAGAATGACAATTAAATAGCCTTAATCATAATTCATCATAAAACATAATAATCTACATATCATGTGATGTGACTAACTTAGGCTTATAACTATATATTTATAATAGGAATTATAAATAAAGTGAACATGCATGGCTACAACACTTGCATAATGAATGTTGCATGTGTGTATGATACAGCCCATATTACATTAAATTCACCATTCAGTGCATACTCAGCATGTCGATGTTTCCTAATGCATAGGTAGAAGATAGTAGATTGCAGTCTAGCCTTAACAAATAGTGTAGCAGATAGATTTCTCTTTAGTTATATGCTCTGATTCTTTTTTTGTTAGTCATAGATAAGGGCACTCATGTATATAGAGAGATAAGGCCTAGTTATGTAAATTATTATACACTGGTTTGTAAATTATAAGACAAGTTATGACGTCAATGCTATGATATGCATATATATATATATATATTTGTGTGTGTGTGTGTGCATTTGTATGCGCACATACGCGCTACTTGATAATGTGATGCCTGAGGCATATGCATGAGATGTTAATGATGAGATAAAGATTTGGAGGACTAAAAGGGTGTAGAATAATTGTGAATGGTTATAAAAGTGTCTTTTGTAGGTTTAGATCTTTGATTTTTCACCTAGACAACCATTATGCTACCAAATTTTTATTAAAACATGTTTTACTAAAAAAGTGTCTGAACACCCTAATAATACAGATAAGTAAACCAAAAGGAAAGAAAATAAGACTAAACTGCATTAAAATATCATGAAAATATTAAGATAACTATTACTTCTCTATTAGTTAAATGAGGATCAGGTGAGAGCAATATCAGGATAGGTGACCTAAGGGACGGTGACATCTCTTATTTGGTCTAAATAAAGGATCAAGTAAAGTGTGTTACATTAAGAGCTTAAAAACAAAATTAAATAGATTTAAGCAAGCACTTGACAATTAAAATCTTAATTTTATAAAATTATGAGATAATCTCTTTTAGTTTAAAAACTTTGTAAGAACAAGATTAAAACCAAGCAAACATAATATAAAAATTATTAAGAAATCATTTGGAAAAGAATCAAATAAAATTTTAGCAAATATCCTTGAAAAGTAGCTTAAAATGAATTTTTAGAGCTATGACTAGCTATCTCATAGCCATAGGGCTTTATAGGCTCACAGTTGCAAGCCTTTCGCTCAATTGTCATGAATGCATGTTTGAGAGGATTGATAACTATAGTTCATTGCTACTCATAGTGGTAAGGCCTATTAAATAGCAAAAAATAAAAACGAACATGTAGATTTTTGCAATGAAGCTTCAACATTTTCAATCCAAAGCTCAACCAAAATAATTATAATCAATATACATTCAATTCACACATATTCTAAGGCATTTATCTCGAAAAAACACATTAAATCATATCAAATAAACTCATTTTTGAATAAAAAATTCAACAATTATATTATAACACAAATTTCAACAAATTATGCATAAATCCATCAATTAATGGCACAAATCAACAAACCTCAGAAATCATAAAGAAATGAAATCAAGCCTCAATAATAGCTTTTCCCTTTGCTTTGAGCCTTGTAGACTCCCTTCTTTCCTCTAAAATCTAGAAATTAGCAATATTTAAACAAAACTAGTAAAGAAACAATCAATGGTAAATTGAAGATGAATTAAATATATGATATGCTATTAAGAATCATTTACTTTTTTTAATTATGGAAGCAGAAAAAGAAGAAACTCTAAAACGATCTTTGAATCAGCAAAAATTTTTTTAAAAAAAAAGAAGAAGTTTATTTTTTCCCCAAATTAAAATCTACCTAAACTTTGATTAATTCTCCTTATATATGCCTTGAGTTGAGGGCTAGGATTAAATCTTAGTAATGGCCCATATTTCAGCAAACTAAAAATTGTCATTAAAGACTATTGAAAATAAAAAAATGCACTTTTAATCAACTAGCTCATGCATTATTTATCTCTTAATAATTAGCTAAAATTCCAATTATGCCATTATTAATTCTAATTAACATAATTAGACTTCCTAATTTTCTTAGGACAATACACCATTATTAAGGATTATATAAATACATCACTCGAACATAATATTCCCAATGCCTTAACAATTTTCATAAGCATTAAAACTAAACCAATATTAACCTTTTATAAACAAAAGCAACATATAACAAGAGTGCATCTCCATGTCATCATGTCCTTATATGCTAGTAATAGCAAGCTTTGACATTCTCCCATGCATATCAACTTAGGTTTCGCTAAACAACAACAATGTGCTAAGCAATACAACTTAGTAGTATATCCAATAACGTAAAGCTTAAATAGACATAAATACATCAACATGTAAGAATAATCAATTTTTACATCATTAATCTAATTAATTGCATTAATGATAAATAAGAGTCATTTATGTATGTAAATGACACTTTTTACACTCGAGATGTCTTAACATATTAGCTACTTTCAACACATCATTAGATTATTTAAATTTATATTAAATAAATGACATTGGTGCATGTAACATCATTTAACATATTCTAATTGTATAATCTCATATGATGCATACTTATTAATTCATTATCATTTGCTTAGTTATTTCCACTCCTTTATTATAATCATGTAATTCCTTAAATTAACCATGCTTAAATATAACATATAACAAATCACATATTGCAACACATGACTTAACCAACATCTAGCATATATCACAATGTTCTCATGCTTAGCATGATTCAGCTCACTATTCATTTTCATGCACCAATTATTTACTTGCTTCATAATTAGTTTATGTAACTATTTAATCCTACATAAAACCTTATTACCATTTTAATCCAATAACTACAAACCATTTCTTCCAATTAAATGTTTGTTCATTAATAAGTTTATTTAAGATGTTTGACACTACACATGCTATTATATCACTTAAATCATTCAAGCACATGCCTATAATTCCAATTACCTATATTAAACATTACATGCCTTATCTCTTGGTTTATGTTATGAAATTCTATTTCTCCATATCAAAAGACAACAATTAAAAACAAACGAATGAGCATTAAACCATTTAGCCATAACACTCAACACACATATCACTTAACGTCCTAAGATTTAGTCATTACATAAGTATGCATATATGATAATCCATCCTATAATTTACTATATAAGCTATTTCTCATAACAATAATAATAATAACACATAATAAGCATTATCCACCCATAAGAATAATACATCTTAAAAGTAATGGTTCGTATTGTCACATTCTTTTTCGTACCTTTTTTGGGGTCTTAAATATATGTATACATGCATACACTTACACATATTCTTCTTTTGAACATCATTCTAAGTTAAAATTAAACATTACATCCAATCATTTCCATTATATAGTGTAATAAGCCTACATAATATCATGAAATAAATATTATCATATCTATATTCAAGTATGTTTCCATCTTATTCAACTTCTTTTGTACATAACATTAATTATATTCATTATAAGTCTACTTCATGTTATACACATCATTAATACTAGGTATCATACATGTATAAAGCCATTTAATATCATCATAATAATGTTTTTATAGTTTATACAAGATTATCAATTTCTTACTATTAGATTAAATAGTTTCACACCTTCTTTTGATTACATAAACATTTAATTACCCATACTCAATAGACAATCATCTTGATACAAGATAATGAGACTATTCAGGCTATAAAGGCCATATACTAGAGCTGAAGTTCATAAGCCAGACCATATAGGCTATTATTAGACCCAAAAGTCATGATGTTAAACCACAAAGGTTATTACTAAACCCTAAAGTCATGATGTCGAATCATAAAGGTCATGTTAGACAAAAAAAGGTCATGAATTAGACTCGATAGTCATGATACCAGGCCCTAAGCCATAATTATGTACAAATGTACCCTAGCAGCTGCTAATCTCCCTAGTTGATTGGTCAACCTATTCAAACTAAGTTGTCTACTTTCATATAGGTAATTCTATAATTGATTTTTCCTTCAATTGTTATAACAACATGAACATACCTACCTCAATATCTAGATATCTATCATGTGAAAGTATCCATTATCTCTCTGTATGTCCTTCTCAAAGGTCATTTAGCTAACAAACCATTTTCATAACAATTCTTTATTTCCTTAATAAATTCACTTATTTTGATCTAATATATACAACTTCATACAACATAATCATAATTGACATTACATTAATATATTATAAAACGCATTTTCTTAAATGATTCATAATATGCTGATTAACATCATACATGCTACTTTTATTACATAGTTCATTTAGCCATTGTAATTTCCTTGTAGTAAATCATTATTCCAAAGCATATCCTATTTACCAATCAACTCATAGCATTTTTAAAGTCCTCAAAGTATACATATAGCATAATTACTAACTATAGTATTTATCATATTCATTATCCATACTGTATGTATTTTATAACATATACATATTCATCATCATTTCCATCATTAATATACTCTAATCAATATATTTCAGTAACACTTTTATTTATCAATATATGTATCAAGATTGACATTTTTAGGTTTCATATTCCATATGCATCTTTAAAGATACATAATGCTCACATACTATTTATAACATGTGGATGTTAACAACATCTCATTCTCCCTTATATTTAAATAACTTACTCCAAGTAATGCTTATACTTATAAACATATGCCTCAATTTGACATTGTAAGGTTTTATTACATATTGTAATTTAACTCTTATTTAGCTTGTATCATACTACTTTTATACTTCTTAATGACCTATGAACTTACATCTACATATATCTCTACTCATAACATCATTAAACATGAATGATGCACAAATATTTCTTATAATCTTTAAAATTAGCAACTCATCCTTTCTATAAGCATATAACACTTGGTAATAATTAAAGCCCTATACTTACCTCAATTCTTTACTTGCCTTAATTCATTCAAGCATTTAAATTTAGGTTCAAGGTCACATAATTATCACTTTTACTCATTTCATTACTTAAATGTTTATAACTTAACAATTTCATGCAACATTATCTCATTATAACAAACTATTAAAATTGATCATCAAATTCCACAAGCATACACCATTTGGCCATCACTTGCACATAAAACCAATCTTGGTTTTTATTTAACATACAGTCATTATTATGTGCTCACTTATCATCTAGCTTAGTTACATATTCATTTCATGCATTAATTGTATGCCATACAAACATATTAATTTCATATACACACATAAACATAAAACTAGCTTATAAAATCTTGGATACATATACCAAACATGCCTAAAAGACTCCTCTTATCCTCAATTCCCTTTAACATTGCCTTTGCTTTTTATTTTCTCTTCTTCTTCTACACATATAGTACCTATTTGCATTTAAAAATCCAATTAAAAATTAATACACATTCAAAACTTACATTGAGCTCCTACAAAACTTGTTAAAATAATAGTACAACCTTTAATGATATCAAAACCTAAAAATAAACTCTTACCTAATAATTAGTTACTATTCATCTAAGGAAAACTCAAAAATTCCCTAAAGTTACTCTTTAATCTTATTGGTTAAAGCTTAGAAAGGTTGATTTATGGTGTAAAATATAGTTTTAGTGTGGATTTTAGTGGGTATAACCAAAGAAGAAAGCTTAAAATGGGTTGAAAGGGCTATTCATGGCCGATGGGGAAAGGGGAGAGGAAGAGGGCTACAAATCTTCTCTCTTTTAACCCATTATTAATGCTTATATACCATTTAGATGAAGGGTCTAAATTAGAACTAACTTGATCCAATAGTCCACTTAAAGTCCACTAATTCATTCAAAACCCCCTTTTTGTGCTATCTTTTTACTTCTTATATTTCTTTCATCAATTCATGAATGTAATAATTGCTAATAGTCAAATGTAGTATTACTTGATGGTCTCGAACAAATTGTATATAAAACCTTAAAATTCCCAAATCAAATTAGCTCTTTTTCCTTATTTGATTTTTATAACATTCTTTTGTTCTTTAAAAATTCCAATTCAATCCCATTAGACTCTTTAGAATATTTGATTATTAGGTTGTGAAACTCCTAGGTCAATTCAGCTAAAAATGCTAAATTATTAATTCACCCGTGAACCAATTATTATTCATTTTAAACTATCATAAAACTTTATTTCTAATTTTGACCTCCTTAATGACTTCATTTTCACTTCAAATTTTGCCCATAATTATATTATAGGTAACACTTTCCTTCATTCAAATTAGCATAACATGAGTTTTGGGAAATACTATTCACATCCCAAGAAGTACTATACATAACCCATAGATTTTGAAATGTTATAGCTTGTCTAGTAGGGATTTTATCAAAAGTTACACTTCTAATCTTGTCTTCGTCCAAGCTTCCAAAACCTTCTTAAGGCAAAAATCCACCATGCTAAGCAAACTTGCTTAATGTTACTCTAGTATTCCCATATCTTATAACTAAAAATAAAACAAATATTAAAAGAAAACATGTTACATGGAATAAAAATATTGAAGTAATGTATGTAACCATGCTGTAATCCATGAATGTGACCTATTCTGTGTGCTACTTGCATGAGTTGTTAATGCTTACCTAGTATAAATCTTATGTGAATGTACCCTTGAATTCGTGGCTATTTTACATGGTATAGTTATGGTGAAATAAATCCATACACATATAGTCATGATAAGTATAGTAACTTATGGTGTCTCTTTCTAGGACTCTAAATTTAAGTGGCTAATGACTAACATTAGCCTAGGTGCACATGCACCACTTAGATTATATTTAAATACATACATATGCCATGATGTAGTTTTTTACCCATTATTTCTCTTTACACATACATTAATTTTTTATTATGAACTAACAAATCATTTTAATAGTTTTTAAGTAAAGCCATTTGTAACATTCTTTTAGAATAACCTTGAGGAAGGATAAATGGGAATATGGAAACATGGGTGGGCAATTCCCAGTGGTAGTATAACATGTGGCCGTAGGCAAATTATGTAACCAGTGGCTATAGTCAAAATATCATATCATGTTGCATTAAGTGATAAACAACATTAGTAATGGATATGCAAAACCCACCTTAGCTTGTCAAAACTATCCTATAAAGACCCAAAAATTCGAACTCTCATGAATAGTATTCCCTAGTTGCACTAAGTGTACTGACGGGGAGTATTAATTAGGAGAGAATTTTAGGCAAAGTTTGAAGCCAATCCAAAGTCATTCGAATGGTTAAAAAGGCTAACTAAGATTTTACAGCAGTGTCTTATGAATAGTGCCATAAGTAAAGCTAAACTGTAAAATAAATAAAAAGTTGCTCAAAATAAATTGAAAATGTTACAACCTAATACTCAAATATTCCAAATAGTCCAATGGCTTTGGAATTGGAATTTTTTGAGTTCGGGAACTATTGTTACCCAATTTTCAAGACATAAAATG
>CANXYI011217983.1:0-19446 GCA_948208565.1 Hura crepitans
TGGCTCCTAGGTAACATCCTGTATATGTTAGTACCTTCATAGCATTGTAACTATGGTATAGACTCAATCTTCAACTATTTTGTTTTATGAACCATACTCTATACATGTTCCTTTTCATAACATAAATCTAGCTACACCTCAATATATGCTATTGGAATCACATATGATGGACCAAATCTGTATCTCTAGAGCATATAAACATAAAAACACTATATCTCTACTGTAGCTCAGGTGGTAGTAAGCCTATATGCTAGAGGTCTAACCCTATCTATATTCTCATAGGGTCCGATGGACTTGGGCTTAATTACCCTTTTTCTCGAACCTCTACACCTTTCTCCCTAACTGTATATTTAGCATCTCTCTATTTCAACCAAGCATATGGTTCATGTCTAACCATAACTGCCTTCAGCCTTTCTCTAATTAATTTCATTTTTTCTTTAGCCTCCTTAATTAAATTTATATTAGAGATTTTCTCCCTTTAACTTCACTCCAACACAAAGGGGTCTTGCATCGTCTACCATACAATGCCTTATATAGGTCCATCCCCAGACTGGACTGGTAACTATTATTATAGGTAACCTTTGCCAAGAACATATACAAATCCTAGTTACCCATAAGCTTAATAGCATGATCTCATAATATTTCTTCAAATATCCATATCACTCTCTCTGACTATCCGTCAATCTGAGGATGAAAAAGCTATATTATAGATTAGTCTAGTGCCTAAAGCTACTTACAGCTTCTTCTAAAAATATAGAAGTAAAACAAAGATCCCAGTCAAAAATGACAGTCACTAGCACATCCTAAAATTTGACTATCTCATTCATATATAATCTAGCCAACCTCTCTAGGGACTAATTCATCCCGATCGAGTAAGTTGATTTGTCTTTGTCAATCTGTCAACAATTATCCATGCAACCTCACATTTATTTCTAGCCAAAAGTAAACCCATCACAAAACTCATGGTTAGCTTCTCTCATTTTCGCTTGGGTATTGCTATAGGATATAACAATATAGAAGGAACTTGATACTCAGCTCTCACTTGCTAGCATGTCAACCACTTAATATCATATTCTATCACATCTCTTTTCATATCAAGCCACAACTAGTAAGGTTTCAAGTTCAAAATTTCCTCCCCAAAGACATAAAACAAGGAGCTTCATATGTCTCCTTAAGTACATGCAACCCTAGGTCATCCGCATGAGGGATGCATGATCTATTTTGATAATATAACTATCCACCCTCTATCAACTCAGACCCTATGGTCTTCCCCTCTTTAACCCTATTTGCCATCTAAACCAATTGTTCTTTTTCCATCTATTTTTCATTAATCTGTTGTAAAAAATCTGGCTTTATCTATATCTTAGCTAGAATAGCATTTCATAAAGTGTACTATAGCTACCATTTATACCCTTCAGGGTCCTCTCAAATTTCCTACTCCTAGCATCTACCATCACATTGGTTTTCACTGGTGAGTATCCAATTATGCAAGCAAAATCCTTGATCAGCTCCAACCAACTTTTCTATCTCAAGTTCAGCTCTTCTTGAGTAAGGAGATATTTTAGGCTCTTATGATCTATGTATATATAGCGTTTCTTTCATACTCATAGTACCTTCATTTTTCGAAAACAACCACAATGATAGCTAGCGCCAAATCATAGGTAGGACTATTCCCCTAAAGCATAAACCACTACCTTTCCATCTTACATCAACACCTAGTCTAAACATTCAGTAAAGCATTATTGTATATAATAAAGTCCTTATCTTGTTTAGGTTGAATTATGATAGGAATCTTTATCAACATCTTTTTCAGTTGCACAAAATTAGTTTGACACTTATCATCCCACTCAAATCTCACATTCTTTCTGATCTACTAGTTAAGGAGTGACAATAATGGAGAACCCTATTGCAAGTCCTTTGTAAAATCAACTAAGGCCTTAAAATTTCTCACCTTTGTTACCTTCCTAGGTGGTGCTCTTTCTAGTACTACCTTTCTTTTACTGGGACTAATTATGATTCCTTCTGCTGACACCATGTGGCCTAGAGAAGAAACTTTACTTAACTAACTCTCTCACTTACTGAGTTTGGCATACATTGCCTCTCTCTTAGGGGCTGTAACACAATCCTTAAGTGCTATTCACACTTTTTATAGTCCCTAGAGTACACCAGAATACCATTTATAAACACCATCACTACATATCTATTTAAGATTAAAAAGATCTATTTGTTAAGTTCTATAAAAGTTGCTGAGGCATTAGTGAGTCCCAATGTCATAACTAAGAACTCAGAATGCCCTGACCTAGTTCTGAAAGAAGTTTTAGAAATAGCAGCTTCCTTAATCCTTAGCTGATAGTATTCAAATCTCATATCAATGTTAGAAAATATACCAGCCCCTCTCAAATGATCAAAGAAATCATCCATTCTAATAGGGGATGCTTATTCTTTATAATCACTCTGTTTAGTTGCTTATAAAGTAATGTATAAGCTAGGTGACTTGTCTTTCTTTCTTAATAGACAACATATGCACTCCCCAAAGAGTTAGATTAGGTCTAATAAAACCTTTATCACATAGCTCTCACAACTATACTCTTAGTTCTTTTATTTTAACAAATGTCATTCTATATAGAACAACAAATACTAGAGCAACACCAAGATACACCTTTATTTTAGAATCTAATTCTCTATGAGGTGATAAGCCTAGTAGCTCATCAGGAATACATCAGAAAACTTAGCTACAACTAGAATATATACCAAATCAAAACTAAAACATTTAGATCAATAATATAGGTTAAACATGCCTTATCCTTCTAAAAGAGTTGTTATATTTTAATAACAAAGATAGGATTGTCCAAAAGGTTCCTCTCACCATCTACTGTCACTATCAGTCCTTATATAGTCTGAAGGGTCAACTTTTATGTTTACAATCATTTATAGCCTAACACTTAGTAAGCTAATCCATCCTAGGATTACATTAATTCATTGAAATGCAATTCAAATAAATCAGCAACAATCTAGGCCTCTGAATCACTAGAGGACATTGCCTACACACTATGTTCACAATCACACATGGCCTTATAGAGGTTGCTAAATCTGATGTTTGCATTAAAATGCACAGGCTTTAACTATCTATCGTATGCTTGTGCAGTACATACATAGGAGGGTATTAAACTAGGGTCTATCAAAGCCAAGACTGAAACATTAAATAGAAAAAATACCAGTTATAACCTCTGGTGCTATAGCCTTTTTTCTAGATCTCATAGCACACTACTTAGCTGAAGCACAAGCCTTAATTTTAGTACCTTGACTAGCACTAGACTGCTATCTTTTAGCTTTCCCTTGATCCCTGGTCTAGGGTTTAACTTGGGTGTTTGTGTCTGAACACCCTTTGCCTATCTTTGAGGACATTGTCTCTATAGTGGTCTCTAACAACATAATGGAGGTATTTTCTCTCTTGCCTTCTCTGCACTGCTCCTAGTGCCTCACCTAACAAGTGACACATATGGGAGTTACACTCTCATTACCCTTTGTATAAGGAGGACTATCAACCCAAGGAGGTGATGAAGGTTTACTAGTAGAAGCCTGCCCTAACCTCTGAGTTTGTGTCTATCTCTACCCCTAGTACCCTATCTATGACTAGGACCTAGGTTCAGACTAGGCTTATAACTGACCCTTTCTCTTTATCTTACCATCCTGCCACTACACTAAACTATCCCATAATGCATTGCCTTTTTCTCTAAAAAAGGTCTCTCCTTTCTAGTATCATTCTTTCCATATCACATGGAGCTAGTACTAGTATTGCAAAATCTCTCTTTTTGAGATTTAACTATCTATATCCTTAACCCAACCTTCAATCCTCTCAGGAATCACTTACAATAAGTTTATATCATTGAAAATAATCTCCTCAACATACTTTAGGAATTTGGTAAGATCCTTTCATGTACTACTTCCAAATGTACTAGGATAGGGTTAACTCCTATTTGTTGTCAATCAGTCACTTGTGACTCTAGCTATTGAGCAGCATTACTGGGTTTAGGTGTTGATACACAACCTACTCCCTGTATAACTATAGTTACAAAACCAATTGGCTCTTTAGCCCTTTTTTTAGGTAACTCGACCAATCATATCTTTATTACAAAAGACTTTTCCTTCTCAGCCTTGGGCAGTGTAATAGTTCAGAGGAATTTAGAACTTAGACATTTGCACTTATATACTTAACCTAGGAATAGTAACCTATGTTTTGATACCACAAAATGTGACCCCTTACTGGATCCCGAAGAAACCTAATAAGCAGCGCACTTCCTACCAAGTTACCCATTTCACTTCTCCCACTCTCATTCATTTAACTTTTACCAACATTGCACTAGGCAATCTTGCCTGATACTAAATTCAATTCGATATGTTCCTAGAGTCTATTTAAGTTCATATTATCATGTTCTAGCTATTACAAAAGGAACTCAACAAAATTCGGTATTACCTAAAAATCCCGCAGCACAACGGTTGCCCAGGTCACTATCTCAAAATTTATTTCTACCTGGAAACACTTCTATGTCACATATCACATCTCTTAGACCCTTTGGGTCCCCTAAATATCATTCTATCAACATTATCTATCACATAGCAATCACAGGCCTCATGCTACAATGAAAAATACAAAGATCCTTAAGCTCACAAATAACATTATAAAGCACATATTCATAAAATAAACCTTCATATGAATAATTACAACAAAGTCTGTTATAAATAAATACTACTCTATGTTCTATATATACATCACACCCATTCCCCATCTAAGTACATAGAGTGCAAAATCTACTCATTATACATGATCAACCTTCTCAATATGACCTCTGAACTCCGTTTCACACCTTACAAAGTGCATCCCTGTTCTGGGTACCTATGCACCAAAAAAAGTACGCTGAGTATAAAAGTACTCAGTGGTGATTTCAACCATTAAAAACATGTCCACAGTTAATCCATGCATTGCACTTCTATTTTTTTCTTATACTGATATCCCAAGTTCAATTTGTAACTCTAGCAAGAAAAAATTACCATTTTACCCTTAGGGTGTTTCTGTCTGTAATTATCTAATTACTTATTACAAGCTATATAATTTATATGTTGAGTCATTAGCACTCATTTGATGCACAAGCTATACCATTCTAAACCTTTATTCATTATCAGTGGAAAATAACTAAAATTCCCATATCTTATGTCTCATAGTCATATGTGGATTTATTAATCTTATTTAGTGATTTTAACTAGCCCAACTTAAGAGACATCCCTGATAGACTCTAGATCTAGAGGGGAAAATAAACTGGTGCAGTGGTCCTCATTCTAGACCTATGCTACTGCATCGGCATATGTGACATAATGGAGATCAGCCTGTAGCCTCCCCAGCCATAAATAAATAACATCAATTTGTGTGACATAATGGAGATTAACCCATTGGCCTCTATAGCCACAAATAAAATCTCAATATCTATGTGACATAATAGAGATCAGCTCATAGACCTTCCCAGCCACAAACAATCTTAACAACTATGTGACATGATAGAGATCAACCTGTACGCCTCTCCAGCCATAATGAATGTCATTGCCTGAACATCAGATAACTAGTAGCTGCTAAAACACTAAGTTAACTAATAACCCATCAAGTAGGTGTCTAACTAATGGGCCAAGTAGCTCATTTTAAGTTTATTTATTGATTTTCCATGTTCTTATAACATTTAGGTTCCAATAATAGTTAGTTAAAAATTTTATTAGATACTTTGTATTTTTATCGGTCTAGTATAGCCCCATTTTGGCTCTATCGGGTAATAATTCAAAAGTATTTCAAGATTCTAAAACTAGCTAAATTCGTCATTTAATATACTTTAATTTATCATGTAATTTGTTTCCATGTATTTAATACTTTCTATCCAGTGACATTTTTCATTCAGGTATAGATCAACTGGACAATTATAGGTCCTTTCCGTCACTTTCCAAGGTTCATTTCTAAGACCATCTTATGTCCACTTTCAGTGCAATTTTTAACACTAAGTACATCAAGTTCATAGGCCTTAAGCCAGCAAATTTTAGGCCATTCACAAGGCCAAACCATAGGCTCAAATGCCATTATACACAATCAAAAATAATAGCCTTCAAAGGCATAAATTTAGGCATAGTACTTAATCTAAAGTTATAGCCCCTTAAAGGCACATTACTTCCCATTTTTCATACATTATTTCAAGCCAAGTTTAGCTTCATTTTACATGTCATTTATTAACTACATTACATGTCATTTTATGTATACATGTTACTCTTGTTCATGCCAAAAAAGTTAAGCTAATCATTTTCACATAATCATGCATTAGTACACATAATCTTATACACATATTATCCCCATTTTCATACCATTTCCTTTAACTAGCTTTTAGGTACAACTAGTCAAAAGCCTTAATCATGCATTCCCATATTGTTCTTTTTACAATTATTCATTAACCAAAAACATAGTTACACTTACATATATACCTTCATCATTTCATGCCATTCAAGTAGCCAAAAGCCTTTCATATACCTCGACCACCAAATAGTTTCATGCATAATTCAACTCATTTCATTCCAAGCCAATTACTCATACATTATAGGTCTAAGGCACATGCAATTTCTAGCCTTGAATACCATTTAAGACCACCCTAAGCAAGCCACACACACACACTCACATTCATACTCAAGCTCTCGGCCACACTTGCAACTCATGCCAATAATGTATATTTCCACTAATTCATAAATAATACCACTACACATCCATTTTGCAGCCATCAATCTATGCCTTAAGCATCACAAACACACTGTATTCTACTTATACACCTCTCAGCCAACCTCACAATCAAAATATATATTAATTCCTTTCATGTACCAACCATGCAATTCATATAACTACATTCCATACACTAAAATTCTTCCAAGAAAACGCATCACTAAGAAACTTCATGCATTCAAATCACCCCTAGTTCATATGAAAAGCTACTAAAATTGAAAGCCATGAAGTGAATGGTGGAATTCACTTACCTCACTCACTTGGAGATGAAGTTGCCACTAATTCTAGGTTACCACGCCTTCATTCTAGTCCTTACAGACATTTTCTCCCCTTTCTCCAATCTCTTCCTTACTCTAATTTACCTCAAACTAAGACCATACATGTTGCCATATAAGTGAGACATCACTAGGAGGCATGTTTAGCTAAGAACAACTAAGAAAATTCGAAGGAGAAGCATGAAAACACACCTTGGTTGCTTGTTGGATTGCTTTTAACTAGTAAACTTCCATCAATTTTAACTCATAGATGAGAACTTCTTTAGATGTGATTCTTCTTCAGGGACTTCCCTAACATCCCAAAATAATTTTTGGAACTTAGAAATTCTAGAAAAGAATGAAGAAAAAAAGGGAGATGGCCATTCTCCCTTGCTGTGGCGTTATTGCCTAAACAACAAGGGAGGAATTTCTTCTCTTTTGTTTAAGTGGAATTTTCCTCTTGTCAAAGCCTATGAACACTTGTCAAAGGCCTTAGGCCAGCTGGCAAGTGTGGGGCTGGGCCCCACAGCCACTTAGGCCATCCCGAAATGGCATTATTTTTCAAAAAAATTAAACAATTCACCAAAATTCACACTGACCTCAAACAATTACACTGTTTATTTTAAAATTCTTATTTTAATCCCCTCTACCTGGTCCTAAATTTTTATGGCCAAATTCCATCAATAGGGTAGTTTTCCAGACTACCGCAATTTGTGTGCCAATTTAAAAAATTACAAGAATTTGCAAACGACCTCTAATTTCAAAAATTATTTCATTAGTAGACTTAATGTAATTTTTGAGCTTTAGAGTCCACTATTTTCGAGTCCGTCCAGGCTCATCCCTAGTCAATCTCGTTTAAAAACTTTTTTTTACACCAAGGGGTAGCTTATAGTCCAAAATCAATTATTGGTTCTACTAAATTTTTAAACTTCAACTTTTTCATTAGTTTAAAGCCTCTCAAAGTTTCATAACTAATGCCACCACCTCGATTTACATACAAGTGACTCAACACCCTAGGCAAACTTCCCAGACTGAGTGGCACTATTCACAGGCATTACAATCCTATAGGATTTCTAACTTGTATATCTATGTTTACATGCTCAAATTCCAATCTTCCATCATGTGCCAATATCGTGCATACATATGAATGTGTGGATCTTGGATATACCAAAACTAATACTGGAACATCAAAAAAATAAAAAGTACCAGTTATGACATCTGGTGTTGCTACCCCTTCTTTGGCTCTAATAGCATACTGTCTAGTTAAGGCATAGGCTTCTGAACTGGTCCCCTAACTATGACTAGGTTGATCTCCTTTACTCTTGTCTCTGACCCTTATTCTGAGGTGCAACTATGGATGCTTGAGTGTGAGCCACCTTGAGCTATCTTTGTAAAACACTCTCCCCTTCTACCTAACCTACACTGGCCCTAATGCCTCTTGTTACAAGTATTATAGGTTAGGGGTCCATTACTGTTACCTAATAAACTAGGAGTACTGATAGCTCTAGGAGGTAATTAGGGTCTGACTGTGGAAGCTTACTGAGATCTCTGAGGCTATGTCTATCTTAGTGCCTAATGCACTGACTAGAAGTAACATACTGCTTCTCTTCTTCTATTACTATAACATGGGGCTACACTAGACCATCCCATAGTAACATCTCTCTTTTTCGAGAAGAAGTCTCTCTTTTCTTGTACCATCTCCTCCATGTCATAGGTAGATGCCACTAATACAGCAAAGTCTATTACCCTTAGGTTTGTTATCTGTATTCCTAACTCCACATTCATCCTCTTCAGAAATCTTTTACACTTTTCCTCTTCATTAGGAATGAACTCCTCTGTGTATCTTATCAACCCGGTAAAATCCTTCTTATAATCAACTATTGTCCTCCTACCTTATTTCAAATCTAAGAACTCTCACCTCCTTTTATCCTTATAAGAATCAGAAATGTACCTCTTTTTTGAATTATGTCATGAAAAACTCCTATGTGATCTCTGTCACTAGCTTCCTCTTTTTGATAGTATCCCACTAATGGTTTGCTTGCATGAGGGATGTTGTACACTTTAGACTATCTTATTTTGAGGATTCCAACTATTCTAAAATCCTAAAGGTCCTTTTTAACTAGTTCTTTGCCCATGCTACATCATCCTCCTTCGCGCCCAAAAAATCCATAACTCTCATCTTTTTAATTCTCTCCAATGGTGTCTTTTGCATAAGAGCTAGTGGTGGTGAGGTACTGGTGCTAGTGGAAGAGGTAGAGGTAGAACAACTGGTGCAGAGGTATGTCTCAATAGATAACAATTTGTTACAACAAAGTTAGAAATGCTTCTGCCCATAGCTGTGTTTGAGGTTTTGGCCTATGTGCAGCTTCACTAGGATCAAGAGTAGCTGTATTATCTACTCTCTATATTGTAGTCAAAGCATGACTAGCCACTTCCTCTACTCTTTCCTTTGATGGTCTATTAGCCATCTTTTATTACTGATAAATCATAAAACTTATTAGCCTCTATGCAATGTAGCATAGCAACATAACCAACCCTAAACTCTAGTACTCATGTAAATTACCTAGGAACTTTAAACCTAGGCTTTGATACCACTAAATATGACACCTCTTGCTAGATTCTTGAAGAAACTCGATAGGCGATACACTTCTCCCTAGGTTACCCATCCTAGAATTTCTCTAGAGGTACACTCCTTAACAATTATGTACAATGCTAAAACTTTATTAGATGTTCCTTAGATTTCCAGTCTAATCATTAAACATTTCCATACATTGTCTAACAGACTTAAAGAAGCCATTCATAGACACTTTTCAGGTTACAAAAAGTTGACCAACAAAATGGCTACTCGAGTGACATACCAAAAATTTTTTCACCTATTAAAAATACTTCTATAGCCAAATAATCTATTCAACCTCCTTTTGGACCCTCTTAGTCCCCCAATCAACATCAGCACACATTAGATGTGTCAAGCATGTATCAGACACAAGGGCCTTAAGCCTATAGTTATCAAAACCATGAGTAACTCAAATACACCAAACACCTATTATATAAATCACATATATGGTTTATATATAAACATAGTAGCTCTTATGCATGCTAACCCATACATACAAAATTTAAATGATTACCACTACTAAAAAGAAAACAACTCCATTACTTTTTAGCCCTTATATTGCTACACTGCACGATTAATGAGGCTAGCCAACTTATCCTTGCTACCTGCATACCATAACACGAGTATGCTGAGTATAAAACTCAGTGGTGAATTTAAACCATTTAAAACATGCTAAATGCATTAACACACATAAGCAAGCATATAATAATGGTTTAGGTGTAGTGTGAGTGATATGCTAGGTAACGGATGCCATTCAAATGATATGCCATAATTATTTCAAAATTACCAAAATGCCATTATGCCTCATTTATGAAATGTATCATAAAAAATTATCATCAATTATTCTAAAGTTGCATTTTTCTTAATTTTAACACCATTTCATAGGCTCAACTAGATAGAAGACACTCATAGAGACTAAACCAAGAGGGAACTAAAAAATGTTCAATGACCCATATTTTGGAACTCAACCACTACACTAGCCAAAAAAAATAGCCATAGGGATCAACTCACAAGAACCTCCAAAAGGGAAAAATTAATAAGCAACTATGTAAAGGGATCAATTCCTAGACCTCTCAATTGGAATTGATCATATCAAATAATTTTTAGGTTTATCCATTAGACTAGTGCACTGGCCCTTTGGGGGACCTTCGCTGCTGCTTCGGTATAGTCTAATATATAGTTAATAGTGCTAGCAATATAGTGGTCTACTCCATAGAATAGTGCAGTAGCTCAATTATGAACCTTAGCCACTATACCGATACAATTTGATAAATATACGATCTAATAGTTGTTAATTCCTAAGTTCACCAATCAACCAATCCAGTGGATGTCTAAATGACCAGCCATCTGACTTTATTATAAGTTCATTTCTTTACTGATCATCTTTTTATAATATTTTAAGTCTAAAAATAGATAGTTACATTTTTATTTGAAAGTCAAATTTTTACCAGGACAATAATAGGTCTTTTTTATCCATACCGGAGAATTACTAGCCAATTTTTTAAATTAGCATAACTAAAGGTATATTAACTATAGTCTAGTCAATTTTTTTGGGTTAATTATTGACATTCTAAGCAACTATATTAAATAGGGTCCAAAAATAATTTTTAACAAGATAATTATAGGTCATTTTCCTATTGTGCGATAGCCATTTTAGGTTTATTTTAAACCCTTTTCAAGCCCTTTCTTAGTGCCTATTGTACTCATGATCATGCATTTTAATAGGCCTAAAGCCAAGCTCAAAAGTATTTCTCAAATTACTATAGCAGTAGTTTTCATACCATGTTACATAACCATTACAAGTTAGGCCACATTAAGGTACTAATTTCTTGCCAAAACTAGTCTATTTACAAGTCACTTTTCCATGTCATTATAAGCCAATTTTCAAGTTCATTTTTCAATCTTTTTCTATCCTTAAAAAGTATCCTATATTATATCCATTTCATGGCATACTAATCATACACATTCACCTAGGTCATGCCATATAAACATTACCACATTTATGCCAAATATGTTATGCCATTACACACACATATTCTAGTTAGGCCATACCTCATTTTCATGCCATTAGGCCGTACCTCATTTTTATGCCATTTAACCTTGCAAATCTCTCTGCTAATAGCCTCAAATTACCTTACACATGCTTTCAATCACATTTAAGCACACATATACACATTTTAACATCACACAAGCATGCTTACACACATATTATGCCATTATCATACAACCTAAGCTAATTCACACATTGATCATGCCTCGGCCACATTACACATACAAGCTTATTTCACCAATTCCTTCACACATTTCATGCCATCATTAACAAGCCGTATTCCATACAACATGCCAAGCACAGATGCCATACATTTAGCCTACCCACCAAGGAACCTCTTAGCTTAATGAAGGCACACACAAAAACTTAAAATTCTCACCATATACATATATAATTCATGCATCTTTCATATCATATACCTTATAAATCATGCCTAATCACCCTAACAAGCTATACACACACACACACCCTTATACAAACCTTATGGCCAAGAGGAGAACTTACCTTTCCACGTGTTCTTTCCATTAAATCAACATTCTAATCATGCCTTGCATACAAAATTAACCTAATTACACATCAAAATCACTAATTCACATGCATTAGCCACCTTTCCCACCATTTCCATATAAGAAATCCTAGCATATCACATATAAATTCCATCATTGATGCTTCAAATGCCTTAAATTCACTTACCTCACTACCAAGGGAGATGATTTCTTCACTTCAAGCATGAAAGAAATCCTCAAACACCTTACTTTCCCTTAGCCTCAATTCACGCCATCTCACCTTTAAAAATTCATACAAAATCACACACATCTCTAATTAAAATTCCAAGCTTGTAAGTATTCTTAGAATCACCAAATCCCCTAGGAAATAAATTAAAAAGGGGTGAATTACTTACACATCAAAAGTTGCCCTTTTAGTCCCCTTAGATGTACATCTTGAGCTCTCTTGAATTTTTTTAAGCTCTAGGCACTCTTATAGCTTCCAACACCTTTAAGAAAGTCAATTCTTAACAGAATTAGGGGATTTTTGTTAGCAATTGGAAAGGAAAAAGCTTGCAAAAAGGAATGAAAATGGTGGGTAGAAGCTAAAAATAACATCTAGAGGGAGGAGGAAGAAAGAAGGAAGAGAAGGGAGGTGGTGAGTGTGTATGGCCAAGTGGAGATTTAGGTGTCACTTTAGGCTTTATATAGGTGGTGAGGTGGGACGGGTGGGGTCACACACCACCCGAGCATCCCGAAAAAGCTTAGTTCTAACATAAACTTTGGGGAATTTTTAAAAATCACTTGAGCCTCCAAAAATCATTCTGTTTGTTTTAAAAATTCTCAATTAGTCCCATTTAAAGGCTCACAAAATTTTATGGCAAAATTCTATCAACAAGACTATTAACCAACTTCCTTGAGTTACATGCAAAACCTTAAAATTTAAAAAATTTGTGAACGACCTGAGAATTCAAAAATTCTTTCACCAATGGACTCAGGGGGATTTTTAACCTATAGGGTATGGCTTTTTCAGGTCTATTTGGGCACATTTTAGGTCATTCCCTACTTGACTCCGTCTAAGCCTACAGCCCACTAGATTATAACCTAAAATAATTTATTGATTTTGCTAAATCTTTAAATTAAGCCATTTTAATCATTTTATCGCCCCTTAAAGTTTCATGGCTAGTACCCCTTCCTCAAGCCTCATGAAGGTGACTCGACACTCTAAGAACACTTTTCAACCTCAATGGTACTATTCACATAGCCTCGACTTATGGGCTTTACATGCTGCACCATTATGAGTGTGTGTAATGGCCCTCTTAGACCTTAATGGTTGTTGCATCAGTATAGAATGTGCAGTGACCCTATTGGACCTTTACAGTAAATGCACTTACATGGATTCAAAGATGAAAAAAAAATATGAGCCCTTAGATCACACATTTAGTCGACCTATGGACCAAATGTATGGAGGCACCAAAATACCCTAATAGCTGATATAAAACTCCCTAGTTAATCGACAAACTTGTCAATACTAAGTTATTTCTCATATGGGCTATTAATAGTTTATTCTTATTTACATCGCCTTAATTTATGCTTAACATTGCTTTTAATTGCTTTGGTTTAGCCAACAAATGACTAAATCAAAAAAAATATGTCATAAGCCTTATTTTAGTGATTAAGTATATTAAATCATTCAATTAACCACATTTTGAGACCATATATCCATACACTTACATCACACATAATTAACATTTCATTTTCTCTTATAGGCATCATTTATTTCTTTATGTCATGAAATTGCCATACTCATCCATATACTTGTATAAGCTTATTCAAGATGCATTATGCTCATATCTCTTTATAGAGCACATTATGGCATTACTTGGTAGTGTAATACCTCATACTTGCACATAATATGGCTTAAAATATATTATGGCTACATACATGACCATGTAGCCATGACACCTTACATATTCTCAATATCCATCATAATCACATTGCATTATGCCTTATTTTAGAACATGAATGCTTTAATTATATGACATTCATCATTTAATCTATGCCACATACATATTTCACACATTTATAAGCATAATAAACATTTAACTACTTAATGTACATACATTACTCATGCATTATCTCACCTTAGGCACCGTTTTTAAATTATTCATATATTTTACCATTTTTGTGTTTATGCATTTCCCTTAACAGGCATAAATTCAAGGTTACACTTCCATATGCATGCCATTAGGCCATTTGGCTAAGGCATTATAAATGGTCATACATGTATTCATCTACCACATATATCTTCTCTCATATACTCAAGGATATTTGTCATCATTTTCTCATACATCACCCTTATATACCTAATGCCAATCATACATACTCATAGGTACCTCAATAGACCATTTGGCCACCAAGTTACATACCTTTACATATATCATCTTAACATGATAAATGCATACTTATAAGTTCATTCACTTAATTACATCCACATATTTGCATACAATATACCTAGCTTGCATAATTAAAACATATGTGCATTTACATGCTTTATGATCATAATAGATTACATATCTCATCTGATCCTAACTCATTCATGTATACCGCATGTAATCACATAACATGAATATCATGCATTTTTAAGACATACACACCCATTCAAGCCTCTTTAATTTAACTAGCCATACATGTATCATCAAAGCATTTGATCATTTTATGCTTAAAATTTAGATTAGCATACATCCAATATATCATACTTCATAGTTGTATGCTCTAAACATGCATAATACATTAATTAGAGATAAATACTCACAATTTACATCACACACATATAATATGGATAAAATGTCCTCACTCACTTCCTTATCTATTCTTATAAATTAAAATGCTCCATTTTACATCTAGCATGTGTGTAAACATGTTTTAGTTCAATTACATGTATATTTAGCCATATTCACAAAATTATACACCATTTTACATTATAATACACATATTTGCATTATAACCACAATATGACTTCTACATCTATTTCTTACATTAAACTAATCTCAAATGCATTATCATAAATCCCATTTACACTTAACATAATCAAATTTATAATTTCACATAAATGAGCATCATATGCATAATTACACACATTGTCACATTATGTATATTTACAGTTTATATCATTCAAGCATATTTTAACTCGATTACACATGTTGAAGGGATTGAAAAACACTCCTAAAGAGTGCTTATACTTGCCTTTCCCTTTATCTCGAGATTTGTCTATTTTCTCAACTACCTATAATAGTCCAATACAAAAAAATTCATAATAAGTCACACGGATATTAGAAATGAAAACTAACCAAATGTAATGACTTTTTGGCACTTAAGGAACATAAGAAAAATATCAAGATTTGAAAATTCGTACCTAAATCATAAATGGTTATTATTCATCTAGCTTAAAAATTGAGCAATTCTTCTAATTTTCTTTGAATTTCTTGTTCAGAATATGGTTTAGAGGTCACGGAGGCTTCTATCTCATGAGTGAAAGATGTAAACTAAGGAAAAATAAAAGGAGGAAGATTTAACATTATAGGAAACTGTTCATTGTTGCCATTAGTTTAGGGGAAAAGGGAAAGGAGGAGAGTTTGTTTGATATTTAACCAAAATAATGATAAATTGACCTATTTATACTTAATAAAAAAAGCATTTTATCTTTCATTTTTCTCATCTCTTTCCTTCTATTTTTCATTCTTTTTTAACATCAATTTAATCTCAATTAATCATGCAAAAATTTAATTAATTTAGGCCCCCATAAACCTCTAAAAATTTAAAGCTCAAAAAATGAGAAAACCCAAAAAAATTACTACTTTTTATCATACACAATTTTCATAAAAATAAATCTAGATATCCAAAAATTCCAATTTCAGTGCCAACAAGCTAATTAGAATTTTTATGTATCAAGTTGTATTAATCTTGGAATTTTTTGAGAAACTTTTTACTTATTTTATGGTTCAATTAAAACTAGGTCATTATTCATGTGACACCGCCATAAATTTTAACTATCATTTTTAACCACCTAAACGGCTTCATTTTGAATTCAAATTTCACCCAAAATTATGTTATACTTCTATTCAGTAGAATTAGTTCACCTGGCCTCTGAAAAATACTATTCATATATCAAAAAGTACTATTCATAACATTAGGATTATATTGCTCTCTCATCTAAGATTCCGTTTCACATGTAGCTTTTTCAATTCCATAGTGCTTCCAAAGAACTTTTACCAAAGGTACAATCTTTTTCTAAAGCTATTTCGCCTCTCTGTCCAAAATCCTTACAGGTTCTTCTTCATAAGATAGGTCTAGGTTAACGTTGACCTCTTCTACTAACAAAACATGTGTACGATCTAATTTGTATCTTCAAAGCAAGGATACATGGAAAACATCATGGATCTACTAAAGTTTAAGAGGCAAAGCTAGTTTGCAGGCTTTTGGTCCCATACACTTTGTATGGCCTAATAAACATAGGACTCAACTTTCTTTTCTATCCAAATCACAAAACCTTCTTCCAAGGTGAAACCTTGAGAAACATTTTATCTCCCAACCCATATTCAACATCTTTTCTCTTTAGATTGGCATATGACTTCTATCTATTAGAACCTCCTTTTAACTAATAATCTTCACTTTTTCCTTTGCTTCCTTAATCAAATCATGTTCCATAAGCTTAGTCTCACAAAGCTTATTCCAACATAAAAGAGTTTTTCACTTCTTACTATACAATGCCGCATAAAGAGACATACCTAAACTCATTTGATGACTATTGTTGTAGGCAAACTAAGCTAAGGACAAATAACAATCCTAGCTTCCCTTGTATTCTAAAGCATAACTCCTCAGCATATCTTCAAGGACCTGAATAACTCTCTTTGACTGTACATCGATATGTAGATGAAATGTTGTACTAAAACTTAATTGAGTAACTAAACCATTGTGAATTTTCTTCTAAAACCTCAACATGATCCTTGGATCTCAATATGATATGATAGAAGATGGCACTCCATACAACCTAATAATCTCATCAATATATAGCTTTGCTAGCCTTTCCAATGAGAAGTCCATCCTCACTGGTATAAAATGAGCATTCTCGCTCAAATTGTCTACCACAACCCAAATTGAATCATATCTACTTTTTGTCATAGGCAACCCAATAACAAAATCCATAGTGACTCTATCCCATTTCCATTTTGGAATTGCTATAGGATAAAGCAATCCAAACAGAACCAGATGCTTTGCCTTCTTTTGTTGGCAAGTAAGGTATTTAATCACACACTTTAATATATCTCTCTTCATGCTTGGCCATTAATAAGAAAGCTTTAAGACTTGATATATCTTTATACTTCCAAGATGTATAGCATAAGGAGCATTATAAGCTTCTTACAAAATCTACTTCTTTAGCTCCTCCATATCTAATACACAATTTCTATCATGGTATTATAAATAGCCATCACCCTTAATCTCACACTCAGTAGGCTTCCCCTTTTGCATAGCACTAACAACACTTATCATTATATGATCATCTTTCTAATATTCCTTAACTTACTATAACAAATTAGGCTTTACTTACAACTCTGCTAATAAAACATCATCACCTATAAGCTATAATATGACATTCATGGTTCTCATAAGTGCCATAACTTCCTACTAAGGGCATCTACAACTACATTGTCCTTTCTAGGTTGATAATTGATTAAACAGCCATAATCCTTGATTAACTTCATCCATCTTTTCTATCTCAAGTTCAACTCCTTTTGTGTAAGAAGATAATTTAGACTTTTATGGTCAATGTAAGCATAACACTTCTCTCTATAAAGACAGCATCTCTAGATCTTTAAAGAAAACACAATAGCTATAAGCTCTAAATCATGAGTAGGGTAGTCCTTCTCATGTGTCTTTAACTATCTCAAAGCATAGGGAATAACCTTTCCATGTTGTATTAGAACACAACCCAACTTATTATCAGAGATGTCATTGTATATGGTAAATTTTTTCCTAGAAACTGGCTGAACAAGAATTGAAGCCTCAGTCAACATCATTTTAAGCTTGTCAAAACTCTCTTGAAATATATCATCCTTTATAAACTTGACATCTTTCTTTAATAAACAAGTCATAGGATCTACTATCAAGGAAAACCCCTTGACAAGTCATCTGTAATATCTTACCAACCTGATGAAAATCCTAATTTTGCAGTGCTGTTAGGTGGTTTCCACTCTATCACTACCTTAATCTTACTAAGATCAATATGAATGCCCTCTACGAAATCTATGTGCCAAGAAAAAAGACTTTACTTAGCCATAACTCACACTTCTTGAGCTTAGCATATAGCTTCTCTTATCTTAAAATTTGAAGAACTATTTTCAAGTGTTGTTCATACACATTTTTGTTCTTTGAGTATACCAATATGTCATCGATGAAGACTATCACAAACTGATTAAGATAAGACCTAAAGACCATGTTTATCAAGTGCATGAAAGATATAGGTACATTAGTAAGCCAAATGGCATTACCAAAAACTTGGAGTGGCTATATCTCATTTTGAAAATAGTCTTAGCCATATTTGATTCTTACACTCTCAGCTAGTAGTACCCAATTCTTTGATCAACCTTGGAAAACACTCTAACTCCTTTAATTTGATCAAATAGGTCATCTATCCATGGTAAAGGATACTTGATCTTGATGGTCACTTTGTTCAGCTATTTATAATCCACACACAACTAAAGAGAACCATCCTTCTTCTTAACAAACATAACCTACGTATCCCATGGTAAAATAATTGGTCTTATAAAGCCTTTATCCAACAACTATTGAAATCGGACCCTTATATCTTTTAACTCAACTGCCGCCATCTGATATAGAGCTATTGATATTAAAACAGTGTTAGGGAAAACTTTAATACTAAACTCGAGTTCTTATTATTGTATGTAAACCCTGTAACTCTTTTGGTAAAACATCAGCACACTCTGACACTACTTATATACCACTAGCATCTAGCTCTCCTATCTTAGTATCATACACATAGGCAAGATAAGTCCAACAATCCTTTCTTAACATCCACCAAATTGTAATAGCTTATACCACATTAGATAGAAAGTTTGTCCTCTCACCTATAACTATAATTTTAGCCCCATCATCATCATTGAGAGTCAACCTCTTTTAATTGGAATCCATATTCCCTTGATACTTAGACAACCAATCTATGCCCA